>PVJD01008206.1:0-74824 GCA_004026545.1 Mormoops blainvillei | reverse complement strand
TTAATTCCATTTATTTACTTCTTTTTCTTTTTTTTAACTTTATTTTTGTTTTTTACACTATTATGATTGTCCTCATCCCTGCCTCCCCCCTTGCCTACCTCCACCCAGCCTTCGCACCCCAATCCCTGTCTGTGTCTCTGGGTTATGCACATATGTTCTCTGGCTAATCCCTCACCTTCTTTCACTCAGCGCCCCCTTCCCACTCCCCTCTGACAGCTGTCAGTCTCTTCCATGTATCCAAGCCTCAGTTTATTTTTTTTTGTTAGATTCCACATGTAAGTGAGATCATATGGTATTTGTCTTTCACTGACTGGCTTATTTCATTTAGAGTAATAATCCACACTCAGTTCTGCTCTAGCTCAAGAGTGTCACAGGAGGCTGCCAGAAAGAGGACCCGGAGGACCCCGCTGACTCTGTGACCCATGAGTGACATTTGCTGATACTTGCCTGAGTCTATTGCCTGCCTCCTGTCTCAGTTAAAAATGTAATACGAGTAAGAAAACTGTGATATAGATAAACTTCCTTCTTCAGGAAAAGGGGCTCAGAGCGGACCTGTCACAGGTTGTAACTGCAGGGCCAGTTATCAAATGCTAGCTACCCTACAAGTCTGGACTTCTCTACCCTGAAGCCTGGTTCCTTTCCCCTTTAATAGTTTTGAAACTTTTCCTTCATCTGTAAAACACTAACAGTAATGTCCACAGCACAAGTTATTGTGGGGATTAAGTGTTACATGTATAAAAAGGCTTTGTGAAGGGAAAGTCCCATGTCCACACAGGGGTTAATCCGGTATCTACCTGTGTCATAGTGGAATTTATTCCAACAGCCACCTAGGAACAAAAATGGGAACCTGGAGGGATGTGAACACTTGGGACAAAGATATTAAAAGGAAGGGAAAGAATGCTTTTGGGGGAGGGGGCGTTTTTCAGACTTTACCTAGAGCAATCTTACCCAGGCTTAGCACTGATAGGAAAGAAGAAGAATCGGTTCAGTTGCTACCTTGAACTCAAGGCCAACTCTTCCTGACCTATATGTATGAGCCTGGGCTACATGAGGCAGGAAGAACACAAGAGCTCCCGACTTGGGTCAGAGAACGTTACCTCCTACTGTAGGGCTAACATCAGGGGTAGTGGGCAGAGCTGATTTCTCCCTCGTTCAGGCTTGTCAGTGCCTCCTTTTCACACTGAGTGGGTATTTCTGTCAGCTGGTTTGGACCTCTCATCTGCTTTTCCATTGGGGGTTAAAATTTGTTAAAATACAGAACTTTTTTTTTAAGCCAATGTTTTGACTGGTCCTTTGGGCAGAGCTAAGGCCACAGAGTTCTGACTGGATGGCAAAAGCAAACGATAGACCTCACTTGACCTCAAAAAATACTCACTGTCTTCACTAGATCTGTGTGATCAGAGGTGCTAAACGTGTTGGTGTGAGAATGTTTCCAGGCTCCCTGCCCTGTCCTTATCTCTCCATGCTCCCCAGTCTAGACTAGACTTGTTCTTAGATCTTTGTGATTTAGAGCCAGCGAATTGGCAGAGAGGGAAAACTGGGGAGGAAGGCAGAGAAGAGAGATGATGTGGGCTTGGGGTTGATGAGGAGACATGTCGGGGAACTGGTAAATAAGAGAGTGTGAAATAATTAGAGGACCAAGAAGAAGGGGATATGAGAAGTGTTGTTGTGTATTATGAATCAGGTTCCTTTAATCACTTTTATGAGATGTAAGTAAAGAATGGAATTTCTTTAAAGCTATTTTTTTAACTGTGAGTTGTGCATTTTGAATGCAACGTGGCTCAGAGACTGATCCATGAAGGTCATTGGTTCCATAGGGTCACAGACGGATGTCATCTGTCAGAGTAACCAGAGCCTTGAAGTTAATGCTGCCATACTGTCATCCTTGTCTTGCACCAAGACCGAAAACCTAAGCCCGTCCAGTCATCCGTGAAGTTCATTGTTCTTCCTGACACCGTTGGCCGCGCTTTTCTGCTCCTGGTTCGTACCCACCCTGCCTCTCCCTCTGGCAACCTTTTCCATTGTGTCTTTTAGAAACATCTTTTCTTCTACCAAATCTCTGCCCTGTCTCAAGCATCTCTGCTTGGCTGCTCCACTCAAGCGTCATGGCTGCGTGGGCCTCATCAGTCACACAGCCCGCTCTGACCTTGATGATTACACCGGCTGGATCCCTGGTTCTAGGCCTATTTCCACGAAGCCAGCCATAACCTGCTGAATCCCTAAACGCTGCCCCGCTGACCACACTAGCTGTGCTGTAAACCATGCTGCAATCCATATCGCAGTGCTTGAACTACTGCTGCAGACATATTTGTTGTTCGTAACCGGTGGATTTGTGCTCCACAAAGACAGGAATTCTAATACACTTTCTTTTGGATATAGAGGTATTGTTATGCATGGTGCCTTATTGAATTGATTTTTGACGGGAGGGGATGTCTGAGAACTAAATCCTTCATGTATAATTTTACTCAGCTGACGATTAGAAGTATTTACCACAAAACTGTTTCTGACTCCACACATTTCAAACCTTATTTTTCCTCCATCCCCACATACTGCTGGGCCTGGGACATGTGCACATCACAAGGTGACCTCTGGCCCTGTGCTTCCTTGTCATGATGCTGGCACAGTGGGCAGGACTGAAATTCCTACTCTGTTGATGAGCAGTCACTTGTGACACATGAAAGTGATTGTGAACCACATAAATATTTCCCATTAAACCTCGACTACATATATTGCCAACTCAATGGTCCCTGGATTCCAAAAATTCTATAAATTTTATAAAAATGTCTGACTTTGGAAACACATTGCGAGGCGCCCTGAAGCTTAAACTTTCATAGCTAAATCATTTCCCTGAGCATCAACAAGGGGGTCAGAGAGGAAGTTAGAAAAGAAGGGGAGAAATGGTGATAAGAAAACAAGAATGGAGCAAGTGCCAAGGAAGAAATATCACCAGTAACATATTTCCAGAGAACCTGAGCAAGATAAGCACTTGGATAGCATCTTGGTAGATACAAGGTCATTGCTGACCTCATTGTACCTGGGCAGATAATTTGTTTGTTTATCATCTCCTATTTTTTCTAGAATGGCTCCTAAAATTCCAGGAATAGGAAATCTGATGCTGTGAGTTGGCAAACATGATTAGATGTTTTAAGATGAAAGAAGCTCTATTAATTCTGAGAATGTGTCCTAAGAGAGTTTGGGAAACAATTCTGTTACAAAGAAGATTGTCGTGTTGTTTGATTAGAGAGCTCTGGTAGCAGCTGTCTACATAACAGCCTCACTGGTGAACGTGTCGTGCCAGCATTTTGTGGATTTTACCCCGTAACAAATTCCTCTGAGCATGTTGACTTTTTCATCTCTAGAAGCCTCATATGGGTCTTAAGAACCGCCCCCGCTTTTTTGCTGCCTCATGTACATGTTTTCTTTTCCCTCTTGAACATAAGAATCATAGTTATGTTAATTATTTTAATGTCCTTTTCTGCTAATTCCATCATTGGTATGATTTCTGGATCTCAAATCATCATATAATACTGGTATTTTTTGGTTGGGTGTTAAGACTTTGTGAATTTTAGGTAACTGGGTGATACACTCCGTCATATTTCTTTCAATGGTGCCAGACTTTGTTCTGGTATGCAGTTAAGTGACCTAAAAGCAGCTTGATCCTTTTGAGGCTGGCTTTTAAGCTTTGTTAAGGCAGGTTGAGAGCGGTCTTTAGTCTAAGGCTAGTCTCACTTCTAAGGCGATACCCTTCTGAAGACTCTACCCAGTGATTAGGGTGTTAGGACATCTTCCCATTCTGGCTGGTGGGAACACAAAATATTCCACACATTGTGTGAGTTCAGGGAATTCTGTGGTCTGTTGGTTTTTGCCTGGCCTGGGGCAGTTTCCTCTCCGGCCTGCTGAACTAGTCACATTGTAACTGTCAGGATCGGTGGGGGAACTGCCTTCTTCTTTGGTATTCTTTCCCACAGATTCTCCATTCCCTGGCCTCCCTGTACCCTGATCTCTGTCTCCTCAATCCGGTGATACCACTGATCTCTATTAGGGTCACCCACGCTCTTTGCTACAGCGTAGAAATCTTCTAGGCAGTAAACGGGACTCATTTGTTTCTATTTTCCCAGAGATCAAGTTTCGCATGGTCTGTTGTCCAACGCCTGAAAACCATTTTTTTTTCTTATAATTTGTTTTGTTTTCCAGTTGTTTAAGGTGGAAGGTAAACTGGTCCTTGTTACTCTGTCTTGGCTGGAAGTGAAAGTTCCTGACACGTTGATTTTTCATTCACGGCTACGAGTAATGTGTTTCTCCACAAATATCTGTAGAATTTATTGTTTCTTAAACATATAAACATAGGCCTGCCATGAAAATAACTTGTTTTCTACTTCTTTTCAGGTCTAAACCTCCCACAGTGAAACATTTTTCTTCTCATTATGTTGAATATATTTTTTAAAAAATGAGTTTTCAGGAAGCTCTGCAGAAAAGCAGATTGAAAAAGTAAGAATTCAGTTCTGACAGTCCTTGGCTTCTTAAAAGAAATATCTCTAACCAATAATTAGTTCTTACTATAGACCTGCAAGACCTGCAATGGTTAAAAAAACAATAAAAATAAAGTTAAAAAAACTATGTCGAACAAATGCAGGTCCCTCATATACCTCTTAGTTTATCCAGCTACTGCCTTCCTGTGTTATTATGATCTATTAAAAACAAACAACCCAACCAGTCAAATGTGAAATTATTCATTTTATGTGTTCACTGACTGTGAACAAACTGAACTGTAAATTACAAACCAGCAGCTTTCTAATTACTGTAGTTCCATTGTAACTATTATTTGTACAAGTAACTCCACCTCTGCAGACTCTAGAATAAAGAGCAAGCGAAAGGCCTAAGGCAGCTATCCCTGCACAAGGTGCCAACGCTGCGGACGGACATCCTGAAACTGGCATGAATGTTTACAAAGGCTGAAGCCTAAACATTTCTTTTTGTATTGAACCATTTTAGAAAAAAATTTCATGGAATTCAATCTTTCTGCCCTATGTATTTCTATATGAAAATTTCAGTGAAAAATTCACGTGTAGTGTATTTTTGAAGAAATTTGAGGTTAGAAAGAGATAATAATTTTCACTAAGAAATCAGGACAAAGAAATGCTATATCGGCCAGACACACACAATCATTCTTTATTTATTTGTTAAATATGTCTTCTGGGTCCACTACGTCTGAGGGACAGTGCTGACACTGGGGAACTGAAGCCAAATAACCATCCTTACTTTCTCAAAGAGAAGTGACCATGCTGAATTTTATTGCCTTTTGAGTTACTTATTTAGTATTATACAGCGTATTTTTTTCTCCTTGATTTACAGATCAATGTGGGACAGAGGGTAATTCTTCCTGGTAGCATAAAGATTAATCTTCAAGGTTCTGTTTTTGTCTACAACTACTCCATTAATTTGGCTTTTTTTTTTTTTTTTTGCCTCCCCTTAAAGAGGGTTTCTTTTCAATTAGCTATGGTGATTAAGTATTTAGGACTCCTTTTATTATTAAAATAAAAGCTGCATTATGTAACAACACTTTTAAGGTTTTAAATGTTATGGGCCCTTGCCTGTTGTTTGGCATGACTCTATTGGGCTGTGTTAAATTCAATTTCTATGCTGTCCTTAACTTTTCTGTATCTTAATCTCAACTCTGACTGCCTGCTCAGTTTTGACCTACACTCCTTTTCTCTGGCTTTCTGTCTGCCTGGCTGTTCCAGTTTTAGTCCTAGCTCAATTAAACTCTTTTGGCTTTTGAACCTCCTGCATTACATTCCAATCAATGATTTGCTCACTCCTGACACAGAATTTTCTTGGGATGGCTGTTCTGGTGGTGGTGACTTATTCCCCCCTACTCCGCCCTCCACTGGTCTTTGGTACAGACCTGAGAAAATGGAGTTGTGCACCTTGGGGCAGTCCATAGCCAGGACTTAGTAAGTGCCTCTTACTACTTTCTTATAAAAAGGGTTTGCTACTTACAGTATTTTTGTATTGCTCAAGCTTTTATTTTGCATTACTACTTATGAAAACCTTTGGGTCGGTCCTCATGCTTTGGTCCCTAAGAGTATAGAATAAAATCCCAATTTACTATCAACAATCTCATAAATTATTTTGTTCAATGTAGCTCTACCACTTTCAAATCACCAGATTCCATTTACGGGTCTTTCTTACTCTGAACACATTCTTGTAACATCACATTTATTTAAGTATTTGTTAAATTAGAACAGTGAAAACATCTTTGAGTTTAGATATTTTATTCATTTTCTTAGAACCCTAACCAATAAAATAAATCTAGAGGTTTGAATCATAAATGAGCTTATTAGGATAAATTACCAATGACTAGTAATGATTAATAGCTAAACTGAGTAAAGTAAGTCACATATATATTTACTGAATATCCACACTGTATCCTGGGGTTATGTTATAACAAAGAGAAAGACAAGGACTTTGCCCTTTTGGGACTCACAGCCTCAGTGGGCTCTACCTGCCCAACAGACAAATTTAAGAAGGTGTAGGGAGTGCAGTGATAGTGCTCGCTGTGCCTAGTACACTATGGGAAGGGCAGGAGGGACATCCAATCCAGGCTGGTGTGAGAGGAACAGATGAGCAAGAACGGATCACAGAAAAGGTGATAAGTGAACTGAATCCTGAGGAGGAGTAGAGTTATCTAAGTGAAGAAGATGGGCAGGAAATTATAGGAAGAGACACAGATGACCTGCCCTGAGTAAGAAAGACTTGGTCCTTCACCCTGTAGACTGAAATGACTTTTTGTTATCTTATGATTTAACCTTCAATATGTGCTTAGATTTTGTGTAACACTCTATAGTATATCGAGGCTAGTACTAAACATGTTGAAATTACAATTTAGAAAAACTGTCATTCCAGGAAAATGCTCCATGTTTATTCCATGTTGTTATTTTTTTTAATAGCCATTGTGTATCACTGGACACTCCTGTGAACACTGGAATCTTGGCTTGAGAAGCTTTAGTGAACACATGAGAATTTTGACTATGGATTTAGATTGGCCAAATTTGAATCTTGACTCCACGTGTTCCTAAGTGAGCATGTTACTTAATTTTTCTTAAATTTTAGTTGCTCAGTATAAAAAGGAGATTCTGGGAGATGGAAGTGAGAACCTGTATATCAAATACATTATAGAGAATATGTTATAATACCATGCAATTCCTGAGTGGTAATTATATGTATTTCTTGGAGTTGGGAAATGTGTCTCTCTTGTCGCTCCTTGTATGCTCAGCACAATGCTTGGCACCTAGCAGGTACACAATACATAGTTATTAAATGAATAAAGCAAGAACTCATTATTTTGTGATACCAAGACAGCTCATCTTAATGTCAGTGTAGAGAGAAGATTAGAACAGTGCCCGCCGTGCACTAGGTCTTGACAAATATTTTCTAATTGCCTGATTTGACGAGTGACTTTGCTTGGTGCTTGTCCTCCTAAAGTGAGGACTGAGTAGAATGTGGGATGTGTACATCCAATAATAATTCTGCATCAACACTGTGGTACTTGTGTTCTTGCTACTGTGAGAAATGCCTAAAAATACTAATGCAGAAAAATCACACAACGCAAATTTATAGATGAGTAAGCAAAGACCCTCATGACCATGACTCAGGTCCAGAAACAGAACTCTGCCAGCCTCCTCAGAAGCCTCTCTGTTGCCACATCTCAGTCACAGTTCCCTTCCCTCCCCCAAAGTAACCACTGACTTTTACAGTAATCATTTCCTTACAGTTGTTTTTGGTTCTATCATCTGAGGTACATTCTTAGATATAATAGTTTTGCCAAATAAAAGAAAAATTGATGTGTTTTTTGAGTCTCTTTTGATCGATAAGTTCCTTTTTCATCCCCATCTTTTTCTTACAAATTATCTTTGAAGAACTTGGGCTGCTTTGTTTGACCTGCATGATTTCCCACCATCTGGAGTATGAACACTCTTGGTGTGATTCAGCTTGTTTCTTAATGTTCCAGCTGCAAACTGGCAGCTGTTTCTAGAGAAACGACCGGATTGAGGTTCTATCCCATGGACAAGACTATAGGTGGTGCTGTTTTCTTTCATCAGAAGGTACACCAAGTTTTGATTTTCATCCAGTTTTTATTTTCTTTGATGTTAGCATCTGTAAATACTCAATGCCTTAATTTATTAATTCAGTGGAGGGAAATATTCTAATTCTGTAATTTCTTCTTTTATCTCATAATTGGAATATTTTTTTAAACAAATGCTTTCTTTCTTCATTTATTTTGTTGTCCATTGTTTCAATATATAGAAGAAAGGCAAAACAAATCCTTTGATCCCTTATCAAGGTTGAATCCCTGTTCCCGCCTTTAACCATTATTTAAGATAATAAACTTGTTCTCTATCATCTTCTGAATTAAAAATTGTTATAATGGACTCATGGATTTAAATATATGTGATGTTTTAATCCCTTGCAATTCTTCTTCTTTTTTTTGTAATTGAAGCTCAACTTGCCCTCTCTTTGGCCAGTGGTATTCTCTTCAAGTTCACTCTTGAGTCCTGTTGACGGCTTCCTTGCTGTCTGGTATGTCAAAATATTCCAGGTTCTTTTTGTAAATATTCTGCCCCAGCCTTGAAATCAATACTCTCTTTAAGAAATTCTAGCTTCTTTTAATGGGACTTAATTGCATTAATGGGAATTTTGCTACTGTGTTGATCAGTTTCTAGGCTTCTTCGGTGGACAGTTAAGACATACACAAATAATACATATGGGCATGTTTATGTCTATGTACATGGATATTACATTTTTTATTAAAATAAAATATCTGCCCTGGCTGGTGTGGCTCAGTGGACTGAGTGCCAGCCTGCAAACTGAAGGGTCACCAGTTTGATTCCCAGTCAGGGCACATGCCTAGGTTGTGGGCCAGGTGCCCAGTCAGGGGTGTGTGAGAGGCGGCTGATCGATGTATCTCTTGCACATCGATGTTTCTCTCCCTCTTTCTTTCCCTCCCTTTCCCTCTCTCTAGAAATAAACAAATAAACTCTTTTAAAAAATAAAATATCTCATGGAGCTATTTCAAATTTAGTGCTTTAATGACATACTAACTGACTCTGGTGCCACTTGATTAAGCAATGAATCCCAAATGTTTTCAAACAGTTGAATTAAGAACACAGGTATTTCTAATATGAAGGGTCTGGCACAAATAATGCCCCTTTTTTAATGAGCTGGTAATCTATACCTAATCTTTTATTATAAAACATAAGCATATAATTCTGTAACCTAATAATATCATGCTCAAGCACACCACATGACACTTTAGGTGACATGTTCAGATTGCTGTCCATTTTGTGGGAGACATTCATGGACCCTACCAACCACACTCAGTGGTGGTACTTCTGCTCGACCCTATATACATAATGCTGTTAGGATATCGTTTTTATACACCTGAAACTTCTGAATGCTCAAGCAGAAAATGTAGAAGGACTACAAGGGTTATTTTTAATAGGCTATGCTTCAGTTTTGCAGTTCAAATTAACCTACCTTATAACAGTATTATATACACTATAGGGCTCAATACATGCTAATTCTGAAAGATCTCTCTCTGTTCATCATTTTATCCCCAGTACCTAGTATGGCACTGGGCGGGGCAGGCACATAGTGTGTGCTTAACTAACATTTGTGAAATGATTTAAGCATTGTTATAGGTAATGATGTTGACCCTTGAACGACCCAGGTGTTAAAGGCTCTGCCTCATCCTCACAGTGGGGAGCCGATCTACTGTTGATAAAAAATAGTATTTTCAGTGGTAGGTGGTGAATCTGCAGTTAGGAAACTGGAGCTGGGAATCTATGGTTAGGAAACTGCAGTTGGGAATGCAAAAATACATTTTCTAGCTGCACTTGGTTGAATTTACAGGCGCAAACCCTGCTTATAGGAAGAGCTGACTTTATTGAAAGAAAAAAAAGCTGCATATAAGTGAACCCACGCAATTCAAATTCTTGTTATTCAAGGGTCAGCTGTCTACCAATGAGTAAGTTGGTGGGACTCTTGTGCTTCCTCAAAACATTATTCAAAGGCATTAACTTAGTTTTACATACTTTATTGGGTCTGTCTGACCTGCAATAGCAAGTCAATTAAGAACTTTAAAAACTTATGGGAGGGCCATAACCTAAGAAACATTGTTAAGAGGTTCTTAATATTATCATCAATGTCTGTAAATTTCCTAAGTGAAATCTGCCTGTGATTTGTACCTTGTATGTTTTCATTACATCATAAAGGTTAATTTGGTAAAACAGAGATAGAAATGCATTTTAAGGCTAACGCTAATTAAACATTAAAGGGCATAATGTTGATGAATTATTCTGTAAGTTGTGATGAAGTTAGATCTGGGATTGTAGATAATGTTAACATCTTAAATTTTTCATTAAATGGCTTTTAATTAACTCCTAAAAGAGTAGTCACTCTGCAAAACCATGTAAAATTAGATGATCAATTATGAATTTTTTCAGAAATTATTTTATTCTGCTGCTTTTTTTAGATGAATGTTTTTTAGCTTTGTGACTGAATTATTGAATTTAAACATGAGTCAAATGAACTATTTTCCATATCCCCTATTGCTCTAAGGATATGTATTTCTTTGTTTTTACCTGGTGATTTCAGACATTTTGGTACTTTTAGTATAGGGAAGCCATAAATGACACAAAATAATACACTTTCCGATTTGATGAAATAGAAAAAGGGGAGGAAAAGGGGGAAGAATGGTAGGGGGAAGAATGGTAGTTTCACTGAGTTAAACATTGAAGGGAAAGAGGTAATATAACTTTTTCCATTTACTCTTCCTTTTAAATACTGCCCCAGGAGAGCTTGCACTGACAGTGGGCCAGAGACCCGTTGTCCTTCCGCTTAACCAGGCATACGGGTTTTTTTCTCCAGAGCTTTGGAACCCAAAATTTAATTACTTGCCACCATAGTCCTGTGTTTCCTTGGGAACCTTTTAAGTGTAAGTAGCTTAAATTACTTTTGAATTTGATAAGGTCACACCTGAAACAACAAAGCATTTATTGGCATCTTACACAGATCTGCTATAGGCTATACCCCGGCCAACGGTGTGTTTTTATCTGACGTGTACAGTGTTAGAAAAAATTGGATTATTTACCAACATTAAAAAGTATGAATTTTTTTAAACCTCAAGTGTATTTCTGGTACTTCTTGAAGTGTTTGGATATTTGACAATGATAAGCCCTTATTTTCCCATCACAAGTACTGACTGCAGGTGAAGGCTGGAGTTGCTCCAGACCCCACCTGATCTTCACACGGCCTCTCTGATACAGAGACTGAGTGTTAATTGCCATTTATTAAGAGGGAGGTAAAATATTTCTTACAGCCTTGTCTCTAGTATTAGTGGCAAAATAAAAGACCAAGAAGTCTGCACATGTCAAGAAAAATGAGACAGCATGGATGGATCTGGAGAGCACTATGCTAAGTGAAATAAACCAGACAGTAAAAGACAAATACCATATGATTTCACCTATAAGTGGAGACTAATCAACGGAACAAACAAGCAAGTTAAATGTAACCAGAGACATCGAAGTGAAGAACAAACTGACAGTGAACAGAGGAGATGGGGGAGGGGAAGACGGGGACGGGGGAGAACAGGGGAACGGTGGTCAAGGAACATATATGGGGGACTCACGGACAAAGTCAGGGGTGGGGTGCGGTTGAGGGTGGGAGGAAAATGGATGGAACTATATTTAAACAACAATAAAAAATTAACAAAAGAAGAAAAATGAGAAAGAACAAGAGGTAATATTCTCTCTTAAAGGAAGAAAAATATTTCATCCTTTAATATTTGAAATATGTCTGTTTTGAAAGAATTCAACTTAAGAAGGACATTAGGAGACAAACCATATTAGGTGTATGACTGATAAGAGGTAAAGATAATTGATAAAAAAGGAAAACCTAACGATCTGATAAAGGTACTGACATTTCATTCAATAAGGCTTGTTTTGGAATGTGAGTACAATAGGTGCAGATGCTATAAAATGCAGTTATGTGTTAATTGAAAAAACTGACCATGTATCAGAACTTTTTTGCAGGTGGTGAATTTATATCATTATCTACTGAGTGTAGCAGAAAGTGTGTCCTGCAAGCACTCACAGATACCACCTATCTAAAAATACTGTTTCTCAGCATGTTTACAGTGTGTGTGGGAGCATTTGTAAAGGTTTGAAATTGTACTGATGAGAACACGGAAGTAAATATACCACCAAGTTGTCTATATTTATTCTCATATGGATGGAAATTTAGATGGCGCTAAAGAACTTTTAGATACAATGCCCATGACAAGTATAACATCGGGAAATTATTTATTTTTATATGTGGAGAATTATCTTTAAAAATTTAATAGGGAACAGTCAAAATTAGTTAAATGATGGGACCTCTTTAATGGTCAGCAGTGAGTTATATTTATAATATCATAAAATTTAAATTCAAGGTGGCAACATTTCACAAGGATGTAAGACTTAAGCCCATTCATTACAGCACCGTCAAGAAATGCTTTGTGCTAAAAAGTTAAAAGCGCATGCCACCGACTCCACGGTGCAACCACAGACAATTTAATCAGAGTGACTTGGATCCTTAATCAATGGTCTGTGACACTTGGGTAATGCTGTATAGTTGTGGCATTGCACTGAAATGATTTTATTGTACTTTTGAAACAAATTACTATTCATATTATCTGAGGAAAAATTTTACCTTGACTCACCAAGAAATGGAATAAAGATTGGGCACTTTTGGTTGTTATTGTAAATTAAAAAATCTTTGATTATTTCTCGGTAAGCATTTACATATAATTATTTACAATAATGGGATTTGATCTCCTCATTCTTTGTGTTACTGTGTTTTTGAGAACTGATTTGACAAGGTTGTTGAAAGTCAAATCAGTACTTTATTCCTGTTGCGCACCCCCCAACCCTCTCCCAACACCCCCAGCACCAAACAGATATAGGGCTTTCCATAGACTGTGCAGGAAAACAACTCTTAGACCTGGGGTTGAACTGAGCCGTACTACTTTCAGTCCAATTAGAGCCCGAGGGGCTGCTTGCTTGATGGTTCCAGAGTAGACTCTTGCCTGCACAGCAGCATGGGAGACATGGAGGGTGTTTTACAAGTTAGTAACCAGAGAAGATGAGAAAACCTTTCTTTGAGAGACGTGATCCAAGTCTGCATTGCTCTTTCAGATCAATTGCTTTCGTTATATATTTAACATGTGGGAAAATATAATATACAAAGAATAATGGTAAAGTGAGCACCCATATACTTGCCCTCAGCTTAAGAAATGGAACCTCTGTACTTCTCCCTCACTCTGTCCTCCTCTCTCAGCATCCAGACATGATCACTGTTTTGATTTTGTGTTTTTATGCTCTTGCTTTTGACCAGAGTTCTAGCAGATACTAATGTATCCATAAACAAAGTTTACTTTTCAGTCTTTTTGAACTTTATGTATGTGTTCTTTAGTGACTTGCTTTTTTTTTTTTAATCCTCACCCAAGGACATGTTTCCATTGATTTTTTTTAGACAGAGAGAGACAGAGAGAGAAAGAGAGAGAGGGAGAATGAGAAAGAAAAACATTAATATGAGATGGAAACATTGATTGGTTCCCTCCTATGCACATCTCAACCAGGGATCAAACTGGCAATCTGGGCATGTGCCCCAACTGGGAATCGAACCACCAACATTTTGATTCACAGAACAACACTCTAACCAACTGAGCCATGTGGCTGGAGGTTTACTGACTTGCTTTTTATTCAACAATCTGTTCTTAAAAGTCATCCATGTTCATGTGTATAGTTCATTCATTTTCACTATTGCATAACATGTGCTCATACAAATATGCCACACCTTGTTCATTTCTGTGTTGATGGGTATTGTGGCCATTTCCATTATTTCCTGCTAAAATAAACAAAACTCTATTGTTTGAGTGGGATGGTTGCCATATGCCAGGCACTGCTCTAGATTTTGGGGACATATCAGTGAACAAAAGAGACAAAAACTCCTTCTCTTATTGAATTTATATTCTGGTTGGAAGAGACAAACAATTAAGTAGTTGTATGATTGTTGGAATGTCATAAGTGTGTAGAAAGAAGGCATAGAAAATGATGAGGAGTGCTCAGATGGGGGATGGAATTGCAATTTTAAACAGGGCATCCAGAAAAAAACCTCACTGATAATGTGAACAGTTGGAAACCAACTCGAAGATGGAGAAAGAAGCATGCAGTGACCTGGGAAAGAATGTTCCAGGCAGAGGAATGTGAAAAGGACTTGAGGTGGTGCTTTCTTTACATTTAAAAATATTTCCTGGTGCAAATGTGCAAGAATTTTCTTCAACGTATGTTCCTAGCATGGAACTTCTGGATCATGGGCTATGTAATTACGTACATCCTTGATCTTCTGGTGTATTAGTCTGTGTGGCTTTGTAGAGGGAATCAAGGCTGATACCAAAGATGAAATGAAATGTTATCTACCCTAATGCTGCAGGTGTTGAGACGCTATCTGCCCTGCTGCAGGTGTTAAGACGCTATCTGCCCTGACTAATGCTGTAAATGCTTCTCTCCCACCTCTGTAAGCCCCTTTGTGCCAAATCTATACCATGCCTCCCAAGACCCTTCCCGCTTGGCCCAACATAAAAGGAGTGCGGGGCTATTGTTCTGGGCTCAGAATTTGGAGTTTGTCCCCTCTGGGCCCGTGCACATGAATAAAGATAGTGCTCCTAACCCCTCGGTGTCTGGTCGTTTCATTTTTCCGTAACAGGTTAACTGTTGAAACACACAACCTTCTCTTTCTTTAGTTTCCTTTCTCATTTTGTCTCCTCTTTCTCACATTAACTTGGAAATTGTACGTTATTTTTATTCACTTAGTACTTATCCTAAACATTTTAACATGTATGCTTAACAAATCTAAAGTTGAGCAATCAAATCACTATCTTTGTGAATAATACAGGGGTGGGCAAAAAATAGGTTTGCAGTTGTGAGTATGTGAAAGAGTTTACTCTTGTATTATAGTATTTATTCATTATTGTATTTATTTGTTTTGCAACTGTGAAGCTACTTTTGCTCACTCCTGTATAACCTTAAACACATTAATGCAATTATGTCTATCCCATTTTATTTGCCTTATGTGCAATATTTTAGTTTTATCTTTTAAAAAAATCACAAATTAGGCACTATTGCTATTGTTTTAGACATGTATAATATATTTTTCTTTTTTTACAATCTGTGCTTATTTAGCTTTCCCTCATATTTTCTAACTTCTCTATTCATCATGCAGCCTGGTATCTCACACTTCAGTCTGGAATCATTTTCTTTCTTTTCATAACGCATTTTGTAGAATTCCTTGGTGGGAGTTGTTGATCACAAACCCTCTCAGGTTTTGTTTGTCTTATTTGGGAGGGAAAGTTAGGTGCTGACTTGAACAGTTAAGTTGCATTTGTATATAATATGGTTAATCCACAAGTCACTTTCCTTGAATTAACGTGTAGGTGGCAGCTATGGGGTATTATCTGAAATATTTGTTTTAAATGAAGCCACAGTGGAATTTTCATTTAGTGCATGGGAGCAATTTAGTCTATATCTAGAAGGCCATCTGGTCTCACATGCCTCTCATCGTGGGACATAGGGCCTCAAAAGCGTGGCTGCCTAGGCATGAACTTTGTGGACTGCAGCCATGGTGGCTGGGGAAGCCTGACAGTTTTCATCCCTGTATGATGAATTCCAAAATATTTTCCAGATACTTGATATGTCCTGTTGCTTTGGGACGAAAGAGGATTTTTTAAAAAAAACTTCTCTTTAAAAGTAATTTAAAATTTTTCTATTTTTTTTCTTGAATAAAAATCACACCACTGTGATTTTAAACTTCATTAAAAAAAAATCTGTTATCACCTTAATCAAGAAAGAGATTTGAGGTAGGATAATTAAAAAATTGAATTCTATGAGTAAATGATAAATTCTGGCAAAATCTTCCTTTTTCTTGGATGATTACATCCTTTCTCAATCTCAAAATAAGCTGTTTTTTATTTATAACAGTTTTAAAATGTGTCCATAGTGATCATTCAAGTTCAGGATCATTTTTATGTTTCTTTTTTCTTTTTTACTATTAATGCTTGATGAAGACATTGAGAACTGTAGTTGAATATCTTCAAAGCAGGAGATATTAATAATTTTATTGTTCTATTTCTTCATGCCTGTGTGTATACATATTATGTAGATGTGGTCAGTAGATAATGCTTGAAAACTAATAAAATCTTAATTCACAGAATAAGATTAGACATTACTATTTTTGTAAAAAGGAAAGTAAGGCCAAGGAATCTTAGAATTCTCTCATGAATCAGGATTTGTGAGACATTTATTTTATTTTTTAGCACATTAGCTAGTTGTTTTAACTGTCTTGGGACCAACTGTGCTCAACTTTCATAAATATTATGGTAATAATGATGTCAGCACCAAGAATTTCTAGCAAAAAGGCTGTATCTTCCAACAAAAATGGCAACTGACTGATTTGTGTTTTATAGGTTTTAAAAAGTGATTTAACTCATTTGCCAACTTAACTTATCGAACTGCTTTTGATACAGCAGATTGCAAATTGTTGGTATATTAGTTATTTATTCTTTTTGAGTGCCAAAGGGATGACAGAAGAGAATAAAAATTCATATATTTTGGACTTTGGAATTTTCAAGTAACACCTTTCTCATTTCCTTCTTGAATCCTGGCTATTTTAATGGCAAACTATGTGACCAAGATTGGCAAGTTACCTAAACCCTCAAAACCTCAGTTTCTCATTTGGGAAATAGATATAAACAATAACAATACCTAATTCATAGTAATGCTGTCAGGGTTAAATAAGACAATCACAGGAAACACTAAGGAACTTTCCTAGCAAATACTTAATAAGCACTTTATAAATGAACAGGGTCTTTGTAATTATTAACACTGAACTAGTAGCTTCAGTTGCTTAGAGTCAAAGGCATTGAGATATAGGAACTGAGGATATTAAGAGGGCAGTATGATGAATGGGTTGTCCAAGTGGTTGTTGAGGTCACTCAGGATAATGGCAGGAGAGGGGTGGAAAGTCTGAGTTGTTTGCCAAAGTCTTCGGGTAACTGGGGAGGTGTGGACGGAGGCTGGTAAACAACAGTGAAGTGGCATGAGAGAGGCATGACCCTGGAAGGAGCAGAGAGCTTTACGTGAAGGAGGAGAAGCGACCTGGAGAGGAGCACTGGGGAGTAGGGAAAAGCTGACCCAGTGCCTGTGCCTGATGTGGATGGGAGAGTGAACGTCATCCCTGACTGGGCTGTGGAGAGGGCTGTGTGCTTGTGGTGCACCCAGGTTTAGACAAGGAGTTGGAAGAAATTGAGGATGTTGTAAAGACAGATTGCCTCAGAGAGGGGTTTCTCTGAGACGCAACAAATAACTTCTGGAGAGAGACGAACATTATAACTGGTGTAGGGGTGTCCAACCTTTTGATGTCTTTGTGCCACACACTGGAAGAAGAGTTGTTTTGGGTCACACATTAAATACATTGCGACACGTAATCACACAAAACAAATCTCGTAGTGTTTTAAGTAAATTTACAATTTTGTGTTGGGCCGCATTCACAGCCATCCTGGGCTGCATGTGGCCTACAGGCTGCAGGTTGCATACCCCTGGCAGAGGAAAGAAGCCAAAAGCAAAATGCAAATGAAACTGTGGGAGTGGGGAGCTTACTACTGGAACTGCATTTTGGGTGATGATCAAGGGTCACATGGGTGTGAGGCACAAGGCTTGCAGAAAGAACTAAGGCTGCTTTTCAGTACCGTCAAGATGGGGACATCAACCCTGAAGAAACTGTAAAATAAGGGAGTGGGGCTAAGGCTATCCGGCACTGGTGGGTGGAGTGGCTGCAGTTCCAGGTGGTAGGCTGCCAAAGGTAATGAGAGGATGGAGGGAAGTTTTCAAGTTATGCTCTTGTCTCTTCCTCATTTGCTTGGGACAGTCAATGCCCACTCCTTTACCACAGAAATTGGCAGCAGCTGGCCAGGCGTAATAACAGAGAAGTACAAAAGCTCTGCCGGGGTGAGATGTAGCTGAAAGCAACCACTAAGAGACCATCTGCCCTTGGACCATCATTCCTCCATCTGTTCCCGCTCCAAGGCCCAGGGATGATGGGATTACAATGTAGGAAGACTGCCTCCTTTTAGGAGTAGCATTTCCTAAGTATTGGGTCCATGGTGGTTCTACAGTGCCTAGAGCGCTCTACCTTCCCCCCTCTCGTCCCCTGCACTCTCATTTAACTCACAGGGACTGACAAACTACAGCCTGGCCTTCAGGCCATTCTTATTATACAATATCAGGTAGATTAGCTAATGCTCTCCTGTGCAGAAACACACAATACAAAACAAAACACCACTAGACTCCTGATAAGTAGAACTATTTTAAACAAAAGACAATAAATTGATTGATGTATACCATGTGAAGCAGTATTATTGGAACAGAATGTACCAGGAATTTAAAATATGAATGATAAATATACGTATTAGTACTATGAAGCAAGAATAAGAAACTATAAATAAGAAACAAAGGAAAATATCCAGATTGAAGGATGTGATATTGAAATAGAGTGTGTACATCAGGTAATTATCAGCAAGTATGCGGCAGAAGAGTGAATTAGTGAACAAGATAAGGCTGAGGAATTTTCCCAGAGGAAGCAAGATAGAATAAAGAAGAAATAAAAATAAAATAACAACCAAGATATATGACAGAAGCATAAACATCCAGTTGATAGGATTCATAGAAGAAGAAAAAAAGAGAGGATCGAAATTTAAACAAATGTTAAGGACTAATTTCTCATTTTTAAAGATTAAAATCCCAGCTTGAAGGGTTCATACAGGGCCAAAAGGAGAGAGAAGAAAATATCCACACTCAGAAATCTAAGAGCAAAATTTAGGAACATTGAAGACGAAGAGACAATTCTAAAAGCTTCCAGAATGAGACTCCCCACCAAGGAAAATAAACCAGATTTGTACTGCCTTTCTCAGCACCAACATTAGATGTAAGAAAACAACGAAGTAATATTTTTAAGGTATAGAAGAAAAGTAACTGAACTAGAATTTTTAAAAATCCAGCTAAGTTGTCATTCAAATGTGAAAGTATAATAAAAAATGCTCTTGTCACACAAACCACTTGCAAATTATCTTGGAGAAAGTCGTCAATCAGAAGAGATTGGGAATTAAGAGTAATAAAACAGCATATAAGTTTATTGTAAAAATAAAATCCATTGTCAAAGAAATCAAAAAAGGAAAGTATAAATACAATGAACCAGAACAAACATCTAAATACTAACAATGGGCTGTGTATAGGTAGTTAAAGGGACATAAAAGGATGCTAAGAGATCTCTGTTGACAGGGAATATCCATGTTGATAACGCTAAGAAATCAATAAGGATAAATGATTAAGTCTTTCATTAAGAGCAATTACCATAGGAACAAAAATAGGATGTTTTCCTTTTAAACCAACAGAAGAAAAGTAGTTCTATTCAAATGGAAATCATGGAAGAGAAAAAAAAAAGGAAAACAAACAATAAATGGAAAATATGAAATAAGGTGTCTGAAATACACTTGACTCTATCACACTTCTCCTTTTAGCATGTTTTCCTTTTGATTTTTCAAGACAACAATCTCTTCCCTTGCCTCGGTTTTGTGTTAGCCTATACTGCCATTTTGGCTGCTCTTCACAGGGAACTCCTCTTGCATCCTGGGACTACATCCTCAGATCGTCTCAAACGATGCCCCACTGGTCTCAGTTTCTTCTCTGTGGCTCCTATGCATTCCATATGACTTTGCACGCTGTTTTAGGGGGTTCGATGGCTTTATCCTGGTCACCCCAAGGTGGTACCTGGGCCTGCTTTCAATAGAAAAGTACCATTTATTCAGTTTATCAACTTGTCTGTAGTCGAGCAGCTGGCACCTGTTGCCCAGCAACACTTTCTGATGAGATTGCCAGAAGAATAGAAACTAACCCTCTTTGTTGCCTTAGCTTCCTTACCATCACAGGGCTGCTAGAAGTCGTAAGAAGAGAAAGAAACTTCTAGCATATTAATTTGTGAGAACACAAAGACCTCTCTTACTCATGCCTGAGCTGTTTGTTTAAAAGATATATTTTATGTCAGAGTTTCTAGCCATTAATATTTATGGTTTCAAGCTCATGACATTATTTTTAAATAAATGAGACAAAACCAGATAAGCACTCTAACAACTAATTAGTATTTATTCCAAGTCATAAAACTGCTACTGACTTGATGGAAGTTAATTTAAAGTCCTTCAGAAATGAGTTTGAATTTCAGTGCTTGAAAATGTCATATATAAGATGTAATAAATCTATTACCATTATCTCATTCTTCAGGTGATAATCGCTTTGGTAGTTAACATAGGGCCTGTAAAATTATATTTTTATTATGGCAAATTAGCTTTTAAACTTTTAAGAAAGGGTGCCATTTTGGAGTTGATAAATATAGAAGCTTTAAACTAAGTAGATCAAACTAAGCCCCCAAAATAGAATTTTAATGACAAGTCAATCGAATAGTATATCCACACTTACTTCATATGGCATTCTAGACATGAATCATTCAATGACGTAAAATACTGGGCAAAAATGCATTCTCTCCCAAAAGGTGATTGTGGATTGAGGGGGCACCTTCTTATGGAAGTGAAAGTAAATGTGATAATATAAATTGGGTCTTAAAATGTTTTCAAACATACTAAAGGAGCACAAAGCTGGAATAGCTAGGTTATAGCTACACAAAGCTGGGTCCCTACGCCACCCAACATAATTCATGGAATTACTTGTGAGCAATTAGGCCCTAGTGGCTGGAAACAGGATCAGTCAGGGTTTATCATGGAAGCAAAACCACTGTTAATATTATGGGAATATGGGATTTATTTTAGGAATTAGACAAACCTGGGAAAGCTAAGGAAGTGAAAGTCTGAAAAGAAAGTTAAAGAACCACAACGCTAATCAGCAACCCATCCTTCTGAAGCATTGGGGGGCGTAGAAAAGTTACAGCTTGCAAAAAAATCCAAGAGGCCAGTACATTCAGCTACTGAAGTGGGACCTCAAAGTGGGAGCTCGTGGTGACATCTGTTGAAAAGAGTTGTCTCTATAGGCCCACAGCCAAGATTCTGGTATTAGGCCTGAGGCTGCAGTTGGTGAGCAGTGCCAGTAGTTTGGAAGGCCAACTGAATGAGGAGTGGATGAGGGAGACTCACATGCTGTGCACGCTGTGTACGCAGGTATGTCTCTCAGTGTGTCTGACTGTGATTAACTTCCAAGTGTAGTCCTTCAAACTCTTGCACAAGCTTTCTTTCCTGTACTGTTCTGGGAAGAGGATTCTGGGAGTTTCAGTTTGCATTTTAACCAAATTGACAATAGCATAATCGAACACAGCCTACTTAACTTAGCATTTATATATGCCTCTTTTGACCATATTTAACATCCCAAAAATTCAATAGCAAAATCATTCTTCCGGTTAACACAATCATTCCTTATAAAACCCCAACTATACTATCTTCTCCCCAGTGGACTGTATACAAAGTCCCACTATATCCAGCCTCATCTATCAGAGTCACACTTCCCCTTTGATTGCCTGTATCTCAAATACCGAAATACAAAATTAATCACCACTAAGACATTGTATGTTTGGTAAAAAGGAAATGGGAAAGGGAAAAACAGAAACAAAAATAATTTATAGCATTTCAGCTGGTCATACTTCCTTGTTTATTGAGGTGACCCAAATGTTCTTAATTGACGGATCTGGGCAATCATCAGTTCTGTCTGCACTGAGCTGTAGTTTTCTATTGAATTAAATAACAGGCCTTGGAACTACTGGAGTGTACTCCAAGGGAACTCCTGCATTTTAGACATACTCTTTCCTGCTGTCATTTTATGGCAGCAAACAATTTTTGTTTTGATTAGCTAGGATCATTCACTGTGATTATCTCCCTTATCTGCTCATTTATTGGCGTGAAGAACCCAAAGTGGCCAGGTGGTAGTCTTAGCTTTCTTCAAGAAACCTTGTGTGCATCAGCAGCAACTCCTCATTACTCCCTCTCACTTCCCACCTTCCCCTTCCCAGCCCTAGGCGACCACTAATTTATATTTTGTCTCTCTATATTTGCCTATTCTGCACATTTTATAATCACAGAAAGGAATGTGGCTTTCTTATAAATATAAAAGGGCACCCTCGTGGGCATTTTAAATAACACTGGTGATATAACTTGTTTTTTGACTTTTTTTTCATTAAGTATATTTTTGAGATTCATTCATGTTGAAACTTTGTATAGCCAAATAATATTCCACTGTGTGGATGTATCAGATTTTTTTTATTTATTCAATGTTGGAGGGACATTTGAGTTTTTCTACTTTTTGGCTATTATGAATAATATTGCTTTGAACAGTTATTTACATTTTTTTTTTGTGTGTGTGTATATGTACATATGTGTGTATATGCTTCATTGTACTTCAAAGGATATCATCATAAATTGAAAACGTAATGCACACATGGGAGAAAATATTTGAAAATTGTGTATTTGGTGAGGTACTTGTTTATAGAATAGAAAAGCAACTCTTATAATTCAATAATTAAAAGACATATTTGAATTAAAAAATGAGCAAATGATTTGAATAGACATTTCTGTAAACAAGATATACGAATGCTTAATTAGCACATAAAAATGTGCTCAGTAGTAGTAATTAAGAAACTGGAAATTAAAACCATCAGATACCACTTTACACCCACTATAGTGGATGCAATCAGGTAACTGTTGGTGAGGATGTGGAGAAATTAGAACACTGATGTATTGCTGGTGGAAACGTAAAATGGTGCAGCTACCTTAGAAAACTGTTTGGCATTTCCTCAAGATGGTAAACACAGAGTTACCATCTGATCCAGAAATTTCACTCCTAATTATTTAATCATGATCACAATAACTCTTTGAGTGATTTATTTAAAGTCTTTTTTCAAAGCCTCTTTGGGATTAACTGGGTTAAAAAAAGCTGGTTTCATTCCTGAACTTCATTTTAAATTTCAACTATATGAAGACTAAAAAATTTGGAAATTTGTAAAGCTATGAAAAAATATTAATAAAAAAGATGAGGACTTTTTGAAAAAAATAATTTTTCTTCATTTTCACTTCAAAGAGAAATCAGATAATAAAATCTGAATATTCAGTGGTACTTGAATCTAACATAGAAGTCAAAACTACACAATAGCAATTTAGCTAACTGGTGTCAATCTGAGTGAATATGGATATCAATCAGTCTCTTTTGGAGGAAAAGAAAAACTTTTGAAAAGTGAAGCAAATTTCATGATTTTGTTATAGGTTTGCCAGTGTTTTCTTTGACATTGCTGATATTAGCATTGTTGTGACTTTCTTGATTGTTAGACATAGGATTTTATAACATCACTAAATATTTTTCATGTTGAAAAAATTAGAGTCCCATAGTTATAATTACTTTGTCCTTTTGAAGAAATTGTTAATATAATGAAAAATAATCAGATTTAGAATGTCATTTTTTAAAAATGAGGGTTTTAATTTCAGGCCCCCAACTTTCTTTTGCAATGGAGTAGAAAAGTAAATTGTTTTTGAATTGATGAAAATCATCATCTGATTCGACACTTTTTTTTAGTTTCAATAGTTATTTTTTCCAGTTTTATTGAGAAATAATCAACATAACCACTGCATAAGTTCAAAGCATGATGTTTTCACTTATATATGCTTTGAAATGATTACCAAAATAGGTTGCTTTTCTGTTTTTTACTTCATTCATTTCCACTCTAATCTTTATTCTTTTCTTTCTTAGGCTACCTTTGACTTTAGTTTGTTCTTCTTTTTCTAGTTCCTTAATGCATAGACTTGGGTGGTTTATTTGGGATCTTTCTTGCTTTTTAATCTAGGTGTTTACTGCTATAAACTTCCATTTTAGAACTGCTTTTGCTGTATCCTATAAATTCTGGTATGTTGTGTTTCTATTTTCATTTGCCTTAAGAAACTTTTTAATTTCCCTTTTAAGTTCTTCTTTGGTCCATTGGTTTTTCAGGAGAGCATTGTTTAATTTTCATGTATCTGTAAATTTTCTGGTTTTCTTGTTGATTTCTAGTTTTATGCCATTGTGGTTAGAGAAGACACTTGGTGTAATTTAAGTCTTCTTGAATTTGCTAAGACTTATTTTATGGCTTAATATGTGGTCTTTCTTAGAGACTGTTCTATGTGTTCTTGAGAAGTATGTGTATTCTGCTGTCGTTGGATAGATTGTTCTGTATATGTTTGTTACGTTCATGTGATTTATAGTGTTTTTCAAATCTACTATTTCCCTATTGCTTGTCTGGATGATCTACGTTGCCGAGAGTCAGCTCCTTGCCTTGAGGACCCAAATGAGGTAGATTTGCACCCTACTTAATCCCCTGTCCAGAGTGCTCCCCAGACCTGGTTCTGTGGATGAGAAAAGCTGCCGGATGGTATTACTATGTGGGAACCCTAGGTATAAACTCAATCTGCTAAACTCCATGGGCTGGTTGTTGCAAATCTCTCTCCCCTACCACAGGCAGATTTGCAGTGGCTGAGCCTTGTAGATTCCCTTGCAAGTGGCCATACTGTCAGTGTGTGTAGCTACGTCTCTCATTTTTTAATGCAATCTGTCTTGGTCTCTGCAGTGCAGGCAGGTGATTCAGCCTCACCTCATGTTCTAGGATTCTTTCAGTTATGTATTGTTCATAAGTTAGTTGTTCTTATGAGAGGGAGCTAAGTCAGGAATGACCTAGTTTTTTGTCTTGATAATATCACCTTCTCAATAGTAATTTTAATTGACATTGTTTTGGTAGTAGGACTAACATTTGAGTTTCTTATTGGATGGAGTTACTGTGAATACAAAATGTTTTTATAACTCACAGTGTTTATCAAGTTCTCTAGTTTTAGTTTTTAGATGCTTACATGTGAGGGCTATGCTCTTAACTTGGAGGTAGATTTTTTAAGTGAAATGTAGCAGAATGTCCTAGATTTTACATTATTTTTGAAGAATGCTTCTCTTTACTGATTTAATAAAACAATGTATTTTGCAATGAAATATTAGTGCACTATTATCTCTTTAGATTACTTGCAGATAGAAATTAATAATAAATAACCCACACATACATAAAAGATTAACCACATCAGCATCTAGATTCTTTGAATAATGCTGCCTAGAAGAAGTTAAAGTTTTATAAATTTCCATGTACATCATGAGAGATTGTTGAAACAAAATGCAAGAAGAATAAATCTACTTCAAAGTTACTCTATGACAAAATTCTTTCCTATGATATCTTTGGAATAGAAATCTAGAAATATTTTTCAAAAGAAGAGCATACAGAGAAGAATGTAAACCAAAAAAAGGACTAACACATACTGCCAAAGTAAAATATGTTAATGTTAAGAGTGCATTTTTAAATTTAGAGTTTACTAAAAAGCAATTCCCAAAGAATGTGTGTAATATTAGACATTTAATTTTCTTAGCAAATGAATCTCAAAGTTGTCCAGATTCATTAAGTTAAAATCATTCACACAAATCTTATGTACAAGATGGGGTAAAAGTAGGTTTACAGTTGTTCATATGGAAAATCCTACAGTCATTAATAAATAATAATACAAGAATAAGCTCTGTGTTTTGTGTACTCACACCTGTGAACCTACTTTTGCCCTGCCTTGTATAGAACATGTATTTATTCCAGAGGTAAATGTACTAGTCCTCACCAGGTTAACTTTTTACTCCTCTTTTCCCCTTTCCCAATGCCTCTTCATCACCTTTTCTCTCATCCTCTCTCCTTTTCTTCTTTTCTCTTACCTCTCTCTTTCTCCCTGCCTCTCTTTCTTCTATCTGCTTCTGTCTTATTTTTCCCCCTTCCTCTTTTGCTTTCTCACTTTCTATTTCCCTTTCCCTTTCATTTGTTCTCTTGCTTTCTCCTGTCTTCTTCTTTTACCCTCTCTTCCTTTCTTTCATCTTTTATCTCTTCCTCCTTTTTCTTTCTTTATCTCTCTTTCCATCTCCCTCTCTCCCTTTCTCCTTTCTTCCCTCTCCTCTTTCTTTCTCTTTCCATTCTCTCTTTCTCCCTATTTTTCCCTCTTTTTATCCCCCAATTCTCTTCCATGTTTGAGTTAGATGTGTTGATAACATCGCTAGTAATCGACTGCATAAGGATCAAAGTGACCCTGATGTACCCATTTGTAGAGGCTTAACTAGAGAAACTGCACATGATCCAAGGAGGGATTTACTTTCTTGAGGGATAAAGGTATCTCCTGGGAAAAATATCTTTTTGCAAGGAAAATACAAATTCACTTAGTTGAGTGTATATAACTCACATTTATGGAATACTGTGTGATTCTTAGTAAACTTTGAAAATGAAAAATCAGAATATTTACATAGTCAGGCATAAAATGGCATAAAATATATCAGGACAGTGGAAAGACCATAAAAATGAGTTATTATTCCTAACATTTTTACCATTCTCTTTCACCAACAAAGAAGAAAGCTTGATTTCTCTGCATCCGTTAGTGAGCTCCTAACTTACTGAACTTTTCAGGTCCTTTGTTTGTGTTCTTTTCTTACTTGGCTTCTCTCTCTCCCATTTGATCTTCTCTTTACTCTTCATTGCTCAGGTCTAAATTTATCTCTTGAAGTTCACATTAACCTCACCAGATAAATGAATTTCTCCTGGCTTTGTAATTCTATAACTATTTACACATACATTTTTTACATTGCTAATTGTAACTAACCTCTCAGGGATGGGAGGCTGTGTCATATTCTGTTATTCCCAGAGGTGACAAAACATGAAAGAAGGAGCTCAATATTTATCCATTCACATGTATTTTTAGAACCTTACTATGTGGTAGGAACTGGGCTAAGTGCTGTGTGTGTCTGTGTGTGTGTGTGTGTGTATTTGTATGAAGAAGTCAAAAAGGATTTTTTCTCTCAAAATTGATGACTGCACTGGTATCACTTTTCCTTTAAAGAATCCCAACAAAGGTTCAGTGAAATAGCTCTTTTATATATTAATTGCTCTTTTCTTACAGCCTCCTTTTCCCTGAAATTCAGATTATTAGTCTTTATGATCTGGGTCAGAGAATAAGGTCTGCTTTAAAACCACACCTCCCTCAAACCTGAATTAATACCCTTGGACCAAGTTTGGTAGCAACAAGGAATGACTTTTTCTCCAGAATTCTCTTTGATTTCTAGTTAAGTATGTTTTTGCTGGGTGCACCTAATATTCTGTACACAATTAATGATAAACATATACGAATGCTAAACTCAATATAACTTAAATTTCCAAGTTGGCATTCCTGACACAGCTATCAGAAACATGCCTATACAAATGGGAATTTATGGTGATTTTCTTGAGATCTTTTTGAGGGCAGAACTGTTACACATTCTCAATGATAAGCAGTCTCTGGAACATAGTAAAAAACTACATGAACGCTTTCTGACTAAATGAATCGATTTATAGTATTGTCCTCATGGTGTTGCTTTCCTTCTAATCATAGAAAATCTTTTCAACTTCTCAACATTTTAATCCATTGTGTAATTGGGTAGTAATTCCATAGGCAGTCCACTAGAGGCAGCAATTCCTACGTGGAAGCTTTGCTTGGTCATGTTCTCAGCATACCCTTTCAAGAGTATATGAATCTCTTTGTGTGTAAATCTTCATGTTTGTAAAGCTAATATTCTATTATCTCCTTTATGAAGTACTGGGGAGAAAACAAATATTTGTTTTCTGGTATTTGGTAGAAATTTTAGAATATATATTACCCATTTTAATCATTATGAGCACACTTGTTAAGGAGACAAAATATTCCCTGTTTTAATGAATAAGAAAACTGACGCTCTGACATGTAAGAGAAGTTGTCTGAGGTCTTACCAGCACCAATAAGCAGCTGAACTAAGATTTTGAGTCATGTCTGCCTCAGTCCAGGGCTCATGGTCCATCAAGGACACCAGGCACTGTCCATGTAACTGTGATGAATGCTAAAGGGCCTTAAATGTACTTCTCCTCCTCTGAGTCCAGCACAGGTCTGGAAGCTCTAGACTCAATGAACACTATTTAAGGAATCAATTAACTCCAAGTTTAAAATAGTTTTCTAAAAATTTATTTTTATTTTTGATTTTAGAGCAAGGTGAGGGGAGGGAGGAGAGGGAGAGAAACATTGATGGGAAAGAGGAACATCGATTGGCTGCCTTCTGTACGTCCTCTGACTCTGACCGGGGCCCAAGCCTGCAATCCAGGCCTGTACCCCGGTCAGAATCAAACCAGCAGCCTCTGGCTGGCGGGGCAATGCCCAACCAACTGAGCCACACTGGGGCTAAAATAGTTTCAATTCAAAAAACATTTAGTAAATTTTGGTCAGTAAATGCTTAGAGTTCTCAATGATATGAACTAGTTAACATAAAGCAATGAAGAGGAAATTAAAGAAATGCAAAACAACTGAAATTAAAAAATTAAAAAGTAAATGTAGACTCATTGGGCATGGTGCTAACATTGAAACCTAGTGTAGTCAACTTTAAAATTAGAGATTGTCTTACATGTTGCCGTGTAGGTGATCATTTTATTTTAAGACTATGGAGACCATAAAGATAGAGGTGTTAAGAAGCTAATGGTTTCTATTGTATTTTGTAGATCATTTCACTGTTTGTTAAAACTATGAAGTTGATATTAAAGGATGTGGAGCCTTTTGGTTTAAAAATGTTTTATTTTAACATGTATTCAGGAAAGTAACTTTCTAATTATGTTGAAGCTTGAGAACTAGCTCAAAAGTTTCTGCAATTTATTTTCATCAAGGAATGAAAGGAAGAAATGAAGCATAGACTATTAGATCATTACATCATTAAGTTCCTTTCTCTTTTGTTTTTCATATAAGAAAACTGAAAAACAAAGTAGCTGAGTGGTTTAGTTGATTACATAATTCACTAATACAGAGCTAGGCTAGTTCCAAGTCTCTTGATTATTGACCTAGTGTCCTTAGTAATCAACAGATTATGTATTTTTCAGGTGAGGATAAAATGAAAGGTAACTTTTAACCATGGATAAAAATGCTTATGTAATTAAAGATTCAAAATAAAATAGTTAAGATAATTTCAAAAGTTTCTACATACTGAAAACAAAGTGCCTCTGATTCTTACTATTTGACCCATTAGCATTGCTTCCCTTTTAATTTGTCCAGGATGAAATAATCAGTTATTTCAACTGTTCTCACCATCATCTTCAATTCCCTTAAGACATTATTTACTGCCCACCACACCCCTTTTCCAGGCCCCTAGCTGTGAATCAATAATCTGTCTTCTTGGTTCCTGCTTCTGGTGTTCTGAGAAGGGCTTGAGAAAGTTGTGTAACCATGCTGATGGTGCCATTACCAGCATACATGTTCCAGACTCAGCCGGGCCTCTGATGATGCTTAGCAATTCTTTTATTGATCCATAGCAGGGCCTCTCTTCCAGACTTATGTGGATTTTGTAAACAGTTACTCGCTTTCTCAATCCCAGTTCATCCTTGTCCCTTACCTGTGGGGGTGGTGGTTCCACCTTTGCTCAGACTATCAAGGCCATCAAGTGAGCATTTCCTCAGTGGTACACCTGTCACTTCTGAAATTAAATATACTTTCCATTCTTCGTTAGAGGAAGCATGGGAGCGAGTAGTCAAAAGGAGGGGCCCTGGAGTTAGACTGAGCATCTCAGCTCTTCAATCTGTTAGGTGCGACTTCAGGCAGATTACTAACTCACTCTGTGCTTAAGTTTTATTTTTCCCCCCTGCATGATGGGCATAATGACAGTATCTACCACATAAACTTGATACAAGGAGAAATGAGGCAATGTACCTAATGTGCATGGTGACAAATTAGCAGGAGTAGTTCTTATTGTTGTGACTGTGATTGCCTAGGAAAGAAGTTATATTTTTTCCACGGTTAACCCTATCCATCTCCTCTAGGACTTTGAGGAGATCCCATCTCTCTTCAATCCATTTCTCCCCATGCCTTCTTCTCTTTAGTTTAAAGGCATGTCGAAGAATTCCATTTCCTCAAAATGTCAGTACTGAGACCTTGCCCATTTAACCCTAACCCTTATCCTGACCTTAATCCTGCCTTATTCTTCTCCTTCTAGTGCCATGTGATGCTGATAACTCTCAGTAGTTTCTGTGCTTCTGCTGGAACTCAAGCCCAGGATTCATGGATGAGTGGAATGGTAATTAAAATGTACTGATTATATTCTTAGTCATAGAGTCTTCACTTACAGAATCATGGCATGATTCAGCATATACAAATCAATAAATGTGATAAAACACATGAACAGGATGAAAGATAAAAATTACATGATAATCTCATTATATGTAGAAAAAGCACAAAATTCAACACCATTTATGATAAAAATTCTTAGCAAACTGGGAATAGGAGAAAATTGCCTCAGCATAATAAATTCATGTATAAAACCCCATAGCTAACATCATACTCAACAGTGAAAAAGTGAAAGCTTTTCTTCTAATATCCGGAACAAGGCAAAATTGTCTGTTCTTTCCACTTCTATTCAACATAGTACTAGAAGTCCTAACTAGAGCAGTTCAATAAGAAAAACAGACATCTAAATCAGGAAGAAATAAGTTAAATGATTTCTATTCAGATATGATATGGTCTTTAATGTAGGACCTAAAGATGCCATACAAAAAAAAAGCCTGTTTGAACTAACAAGTATTCAGTAAAGTTGTAGGGTACGTAATCAACATACAAAAATTAGTTGCATTTGTATACTAGCAATATACTATCTATAAAAGCAATCAGGAAAACAATTCCATTTACAATAGCATCAAAAACAATAAAACATCTAAGAATAAAATAACCAAGGAGCCAAAAGACTCATGCACTGAAAACTACAAAACCCTGATGAAAAAAAATCAATGAAACACAGCAAAAGAAAGACATTCTGTGTTTCTTTTAGCAGAGAATAGTATTTAAAAGCCAAGACCTGGGCATTAGGTATACTCATCACTATCGCACTATTGTTCCCAGGCGCTATTAGTGGACAGAGCTAGATGACATATGTATGGACACATACTATATATTCACAGGTGGCCAGCCCATGGCCCAAAATCTGCGTGCAGCTCAGAATGGCTATGAATGTGACCCAACACAAAATTATAAAGTTACTTAGAACATAAGATTTTTTTGTGATTAAATACTGCAATGTATTTAATGTGTGGCCCTGGACAGCCCTTCTTCTTCTCATGTGTCCCAGAGACACCAAAAGATTGGACACCCCTGTATTATATATAGTATATATGTACATATATATATACATATTCACACATGCACATCCCCATATATATGTGTATATTTATGCACACAAAATGCATATATGCATACACATGTACATGCCATTGTTACTAGAATGAGAATGGTTTGAGTGACACCGACGTCCTGGCAGCCAAGGAGAGTGGACTGGAATGTGCATGTGTGAACAATGACAACCTCACTGTACTAGTCAGTGGAGGTGGTAGATGCCGTTAAGTGAGCATGTGTGCTATGTGGCTGTCATGTTCAAAATGAGTAAGTAGAGCAATGAATCTGCATCAAATTTTGCGTTAAGTTTGAACATTCCTCCGCGAACACTATTTGGATGATTCAGAAGTCTGCAACTGTGGGCAACTGGTGACTGGCAGATTCATCGTGATAATGTGACTGCTCATGCATCATGCCTTGTGCATAGTTTTTTGGTGAAACATCAAATCACCCAGGTGACACAGCCCCACTACAGCCCAGATTTAGTGCCCTGTGACTTCTGGCTTTTCCGAAAACTAAAATCACCTTTGAAAGGGAAGAGATTTCAGATTGTTGATGAGATTCAGGAAGATACAGTGGTACAGCTGGTGGCGACTGAGAGAACTGTGTGAGGTCCCAAGGTGTTTACTTTGAAGGGGACTCAGGTGTCATTGTCCTATGTCCAATGTTTCTTGTATCTTCTTCAATAAATGTATTTATCATATTACATGGCAGGATACCTTCTGGAAAGACCTCATATACACATTTATGTTGATATTTTGATATAGACCTATATAATGAAAATCATGAATTGACAAATATATCTTTAATTCCAACTTAATACCACAAGGATCATTCTAGTTGTCTCCCATATTTCTACCGCCTGTCTCTGACAGCGAGATACCTGGCTGTCTTTTATGTCAATATTTTTACTTATTTGATAGATAACCCTGAATAAAACTAATATCCTACTTCAGCTCTCATTCTTTCTCCTTCGTAGGTGACCTCCTGGCCTACTCACACTTTTGACATGTCAGACTTTCCTTCTACCGTTTCCTGGACTTCAATGGCCCATGCAGGCCACCCTTCCCTATCACTTCCTTCACATGGATACCCGGGGTCACCCTGCCTAGATACCCTCCTTACCCTGCTTGGACCCCAACATCTCACGCCAGTTTGCCTTTTTTGTGGATGTCTTCCTCACTGTGCTTGAGCTCTGAAATCCCACACTGATCACCCTACAGTGCAGGTGCTTCCCTCCTCCCATCTCCCCCACACGTGGTTGCCCTCCTTAACCTGTTCAGATAACGCTGTCCCACAGGAGTCTGCCCCTCTGGGTTGATGCCCTCCTCAACCTGGCTGGGCTTTAACATCCTGCTCAGGGTCATTAAGGTTACCCCCAACTTTCAGCATAAATGACTATATTGTTAAAACCCCACTAATATCTTTAGAATGGAATTGTTTAGGAAAAGAAGAGAAGAAAAAGGGAAATGGACCAATTGTTTGCACTGGAATTTGTCCCCAATTCCAGTTTCTGCCTTCAGCACTGACTAACCTTAGCCAGTTTAGCATGCTCATTGAATCATGCATCTTGCCAGTTCATCATGATTTCTTACTAATTCCTGCTTGTCATTTGCTTGGCCCATCTGAGCCCACTAAGCATGTGCCTGGCTTAAACTCTTCCAGTGTCACATCCTCATCTCACCTCCAGGCTGCTAGACAGCAGTGCAGGGTCAGTTCCCTCCTGACTCAACCCGCCTCTGCAGCAGCCGCAACTCTTCTCGAGAAAAAGATAGGATGAGCGATACCAGACTGAGAGTCATCTCTGAGGGGTGGGCATTAAAACCACAGGTGTGGAGGAGGTTGAAAATGAGGGAAAAAGAAGAGGAAACTCAATAATACCTTGGGAAGAGTGTTTATATGTTTATATTTAGGGGTCAGAAAGAGTAAAAAATGGAATAAGAGCCACCTTCAACTAATTTACAGCCTGGAAAAACTGGAAGTAATTGTGTAAATGAGTAATTTAATTGAGGAGAATTTTACTCAATTCTGTGTCCTCAAACAATTTAAACTGGAAGAAGAGCAATATTATTACAGACCTGGAGTAAACCAAGAAATATGATATTGTAGAATGACTTGTTACAGTAAGTGTGACTCTATAGGTTGAGTCAAACCAAGTGATTCATAAATACAGCCTGTCAAGTCATCTGACTTCCATTTTGCCTGAATCTGGGGTTCACGATCAGTTAACTATAGGCTTGCCTTTTCTGTTTTAGTTAACATATGGGTGGGTAGTTCGTTCTGACAACAGCGGTCTTATGAAATTTTTATAAAAAGACTTGTGGGAGAGGTCCTTTGGAAAGCATAAAGCTGTCGCTTGGATTGCTTGGCTGAAGTTATTTTGTGAAAGAAGCTTTTGGCGTAGGTGACGTTGTTTAGATTGGCAAATTCTCTGAAAATGCGGATAGCGCTCATGTTTATTTTATTCACCACTGTATCCTTGGCACCTAACACAGTACTTGATGTATTTTGGATTTTCAGTAAGTTTACTCTTGAATGAATGAATGAAGAGAGATGGTTCTACACTTTCAGAATACATCATCTGATGAGAGACATTATAGAACTTTTTGGGGGGATAACTGGAAAAATGGTCATGGCTTAAAAGATTTCTGAAGTCATTCTCAAGGAACATCATTACATGATATATTAAAGATTTTATCTGCAACAATGCTTTATTTACTGTGTACTCCCTCCATAGAAATAGATACCCTTCTTTCTTGTGCTTATAATTCACACTTTTCCTGGCAGGTAAAACAGTAACTCACTCAAAAAACCATCAGTTGGATGATAATACATTTTGAAGTCCTTTTTAGAAGCAACATGATCCATGCTATCCAGAAGGACAGTTGTGCTGATTCAATATCTTACCTCCTCCCCCACATAAGAAAAATTTCAAATGACTATGGTAATAAAACCACAGCCATTTATAAGAAAAATTTTACAGTGATTAAGTAGTTCAGCAACATGCCTTCCAGGTGGCTTAATGAGAATACTGTAAGATGGTATTTTTTCATCACAATTTTGTTTTTACCTCCATTGTTACTTTCATGAGTCCACTACTTTTTCAATCCTTTGAGACTTAGCTTTTTATGAAAACAGCACTTGAACAAATCTTTCTTAAATTGGAAGAAAGGATGTAATATTTATTTAGCTTATACTCTATTTCTAGAAGTGTGCTCTTTATTTTTCCTTTAAGTGAAACATAGATAATAGTTAGAGGGTGTGTTTCATGAAAGAGAATCAGTTTTTAAAAATGCTAATGGTTAAGAGCTAGGGCTCAAGAGTAGACCGATCCGCATTTAAATTCTGGCTTCTCTCTTCTGTAGCTAGACTTTTGGGCTTTCTAACCTAAATTTCCCTATCAATAAACTTGATTTAATAATATTTCTTACTTTGTTGAGTTGTTTAGAGCATTCAGTGAGATAATGCATGTGAAAACACTTAGCTTAATACCTGCATATAATAAATGATCAATAAATGTTAATATTCTTTTTTATAGAGGGATTTGCCACAGATTTCCTTCAAATAATGTTTAAATGAATCAATTTACACAGAACTTTCTAGGAATATTTATGTTAGATAATGTAAGTAATGTGTATGGATGAATTATATTTTTTCTTAAATTTAACCCAATGCAAGGAGAATGAGGAAGAGGGTTCTGCTTCCAGGAAGAAGACTTTTGGAAATGCGTTGGCTGCTTTTGGCCCTCACATACTAGATAAAGATTTCTGGGTGGATGGCATGTACCTAACACAATGTAAAGAATAGTTTTAGTTAGAATTACCCTTATAAATTATGTAGAATTATAACCAATTTCATAAATGACAACAGTGCTCATTTCCACTTAGACATTTAGAGTAAGACAGTGATAGTATTTGAGATGTATGTTCTCAAGCAGTTGTTATTTTTATTCAACAAAATGATTTGGAATGATCTCTAATGAGATAAGTAGTTGAGCATAACATTAATGATAAGTTGGTTTCCCAACAGGAGAAGAAAATTTCTTTCCAAGATTGCTACCCACAAGATTCAGTTTGTTTATTTGCTCACTCATTTATTCAACAAACATTTATTGAGAGTATGTTATATTTATTCTACTTTGTTTACTTATTAGTTATCCAATGATTGGTATATACTGGGTATTTAACAAAGGTAGTTTGGGTGATGGATTGAGGAATGAGTGGTAAGTGAAACACACATGGTCTATAGCTTCTAGGAGTTATACACCAGTGAGTCAGATAAAAGGTTTTGAGGAAAGATAAAAAGGTCTTTTTGAGTCTTTTATGCCTTTTGCCTTTGCTTTAAACTTCAGTACGTAGTAGGATGACCTATGAAGTAGAGCAATAATGCAGATTCTAGAGCCTATTATACAGAGATCTCTTCAACAGACCTGGGGCAAAGCCCTGAAATTTACATTATTTGTAAGTTTCCCAGGTAATTCTAATGCATGTACCAGGCTTTGAGATAATAGAATCTTAGTCTTAGTATTAGAGCCAGAGGAAAGTATCAAACTATTGTCAAATTACCTTTGCATTTCTTTTTCATTGCTGCTAACACCAACAAAGGAAAACAAAGCCAAGCATCCTTAGGTTGCCCCAGGGAAGGGAGATAAGGAAGGAATAGCAAAAGCAATTTGGCTGGCAGCGTGGGTGTCTCTGGGAGTCCAGGAGAATACGGTGTCATTTTACACAGTGTAAGCATACGGATATCAGTTCCTAGACTGTAAAAACTAAAGCACCCCACTTATCAGAAAAAGGATAAAACCCCTAAATCTAGTTTATTCAGGGCCCCCTTGTGTTTTCGAATATCTTGGAGGAGAAACCGAATCTTGTTCTTCTTAATATGATATGTAGACTTTGGCAGGGGGGTTGTAGTGACTGAGTAGAAGCTGGCCTGAGAGGCAGCCATGAGTGCTAGAGCATTCAGCCTGCAGTAGCAAATCTTTGGGAGATAGGCTTCTTAAATCTCCAATGTCATGTTGGGTGAAAGCAAGAGAGCTTTGGCTGGAGGGGCCTGGGCTGCCAGGTACAGCTTTCTGTGCCACTCAGGGTGGTAGATAAATCTCTCAGTGGAACACGTAAGCTTATTCAGGGTGGTGGCAGTCGAGCCTCTACAGCAAATATGCATCAAAGGAGACTGCTCCTGAGGTCGGTTATAAAGTTGGAGCAAGGAGCACAATGGCAGAGACTGGATTTTTGCTCCAGTTCCTATTGTGTGTATTGGAAAGGGGCCAGTGAGAAAAGATATTCCCTCAGTGTATGACTTTGTTGTGAGACCCTCATTCTCTATCAGGCATCAGCCCAGGGTATTAGAGTCTTTCCCATAAGCTTTTTCTGTTCAGATTCACAGCCACTCACAGGGGCCAGGCCTGGAGGGCTGGGATGGGAGTGATTTTAGAGGCTACGGTACCGTGGACCCAGATTGTCTTCCCTGTCTCTTTCTACATTGACTTTCTAATGGATGAGGTGGGTTTCCTATTTTTTTAAGTTGTTTACCTTTATTTTTATTAAGGTAAAATTCACAGAACAGAAATCTCACCATTTAAACTGCTTTAAAAGTGTTCCATACAGAGGCGCTTAGTCCCCGCATGATGTCGTGCAGCAATGACAGCTATCTAGTTCCGGCACACTTTTCTCACCTGCAAAGGGAGCCCTAAACCCGCTAAGGAGTCAGTCCACTTTTTCCTAGTACCTGGAAACCACTAATCTGTTTTCTATCTTTATGGACTTATATCTTCAAGATATTTCATCTAAATGGAATAAAATAATTTGTGACCTTTTGTGTCTTCTTTCACTTAGTTTAGAGTTCAAGGTTCATCCATGTTGTAGCCTAATTAATACTTCAATCTATTTTTTGATTGAATAATATGCTTTTGTTTATCCAGTGATCAGCTGATGGATATTTGAGCTGTTTCCACCTTTTGGTGATTGTAAATAGTTCTACTATGAATATTTGTGTACATGTTTTTGCCCAAATACCTGTTTTCAGTTCTTTCAGGTGTATGCCTAACAGTGGAATTGCTGGATCGTATGGTAATTCTATGTTTAGTTTTTCTGAGAACTCTAAATTGTTTTCCATAGGGGCTGTACCATTTTGCATCCCCACAGCGCTAAATGATAATTGTTTTTTGTTATTTTCCCTTAAAAAATAAATGATAACCATCCTCATGGTCTAAAGTGGTATCTCATTGAAGATTTTTTAAATTTAGAAAATTTTAATATTTAATATGAGACATAATATAAAACTTGAACCTCACAGATAGAAGACACATTGGAAAGCAATTACTTTTATGACTTTTACTCAAACATTATAGAATTGGGCAAAATGAGCTGCTTATTATACTGACTATTCATAATGCTCTAATTGGATTTAATAAGAGTGACTTAATTTTGTCAGTGATTTAAAAAATCTAAATTGCAGTGGATAACTGAAATCCTTTCAAAAAGAAGAAAAAAGGGGGGTCCCCCTTTGATGTTGGGTTTTGATTTGTGGGGTGTCACAGTCTGTAACATGATTATAGCATGGACAGCTAGGATTTTGTCTTTTAGGAGGAAAAAAGGCAGCAAAGAGGATTGTGAAATTTAGGGCTTCAAGTCCAACTCATGCAGTCCAACTCCTGATTTCACACATAAACCACCCAGTGGGTGAATTGACTTAGCCACGGTCCCCAGCTGGTTAGTGCCAGGCTGAGGCCTTACAGGAGGGCTCTTGGGTTCTTTCTGATTCTTTCTTCTCTCTCTGGTATTATTTCGGAAATTTCAGGGATTGGGAATTCAAGGAACTTTTATTTTCCCACTTCTAAATTCTTCTCCTTTCCGTAGAAGAAAATGGTTAGGTCATGAGGATGGAACTCTTATGAATGAGATTAATGTTTTTATAAAAGATATTCCATGGTCCTCCCTAGCCCCTCCTGCTATGTAGGTTTGCAACAGAAAATCTGCAGCCCAGAAGAGGGCCCTTACCCAGCCATGCTGGCGCTCTGATCTCAGGCTTCCAGCCTCTAAAACTGTGAGAAATAAATTTTTGTTGTTTAAAAGCTACCTAGTTGTGGTATTTTATTCTGTCAGCCCAAATGGATTATGACATATGCATGACTAAAATGCCAAATGTTAGTGGCTTCTTGGAAGATGAGGGTTGAGCATGAATGTTTTTTTGATGAAGATAATTTGAACTTGAGAACCCAGAGCATGGAAATCAGAGTTAATGATCATTATTGACTGATCCAATTCCAGAGAATGATGGATGAATGTTTGCTGTCAGGACTCAATTATTCTCAGCATTTGTAATCTTAAATAATTATTTACTTGGTTGCAGACCAGGAGATACGAAACAGATTGGGGACCCAAGGCCACAACTTCCCTATTGAAGAAAAACTAGTATCTTTTGTTATAGAATAAAATTCATTTCATTAATAAAAAAAGATCTTATATAGTGTTTTTTTGCCACCCAATTTTAACATGTCATAATTATTCCTAATAATCTTTCCCTTTTTCATATCTCTGCAAAGATTTTTTAGTGGAATAACTGATTAGTGATATCTGATACCATTGACATTTTACTGATTTTGTGAGCTAACCCTCATTGGGGAACTCAGTAAGTAAAATTGAGTTTAAATTGATAAATACTTGACAAAAAATTAAAGACTGAAAATATCTTAGTGATTTGTGAAATGTAGTCATCCAAAAAGTGCTGGTTACCTTAATTCAGATTCGGAAGGACTTATATGCACGATTGCATTCACTTAGCTAAATTCTCATTGTATAATTTTCTGTTGCTGCTGAGGATTAGGAATGTACATCTTTGGAGCCTTTATTGTGCCTATTATATTTACCAGAACAGTTTTCAATGTAAATTTGGAATAGAAATTAGGCAAATGTAAATAGACATTTGTGTACACTATTGCTCAAATTTATGTTCTGTTTAAGAAGATAATTGGTTAGCTAATATAAAAAATAATCATATTCTGTATTAAAGTGTGAAAATATTGGAAAAACCATGAGATTAACTATCAATTATATGTAAATAATAAAAGAAAAATACCCAAATAGTACAAATAGATACAATAGGAAAATGGTGGCATAGAATGAGTGCTTCATTTTCACACTAACTGGCTATATGACCTCAGGCAAGTTAATTACTTAGTAAAATAAAAGGGCTGGGTAGGTGAATTTTAAGATTCTTTCTAACCTAACATGCAATGAGGCAAAATGAACAGGCAACAGGCTCCACGGTTTCTCTTTTTGACTGAGAGACCTGGTAAAGTTAAATCATTTAGACTGGTTCATGTGTGTGAAAGCAAACATGGACATTTTGTTCATCATTTCCATATGGCCTATTGGTAGCCATCACCGGGCATTTTGCCTGGAAACTTCCCCTCAAAATATTGCAAAGAATGAGAATTGAAACAGCATGTTGCAATGAAACATTTGTTAGGGTGGTTTTCATGTGTGTGTGTGTGAAAAATCTGATTTATCATTTCCTCTATGATTTACTCTACTTTTGCCCTTTCTTAAGGATCACTATGTCTTCACACAGGTGACTGCTCTGTCAAATATATTTTATTCTAGTTGGGCTTGTGTTTCAGTATTTTTTTCCTAGGAGTACATGAGACGGGGAGAACAGTGTTTTTTGTTTCTGTTTTGAAATTTGGCACATCTTCATATGGCACATCTTATATCTTAGCTCTTAGCTGCTTCTTTTCTTCCTAAGCCCCCCACCAGCTTCTTGACAAATTTTTTGGCTTTTGGACTTTCATGCTAGTCTAACATTCAGTTTACTATCTAACAAGCCCAAATTTTACCTATAAGATCCTCATTTTGACATGACATATGGTAATGCATAAAACATATATTGATAATCAGTGAAACTGATAACAGAAACACTTGTAATAGCTACCTCTGGAGTATGATCTTAAGGTGTTTTAAGCAAACTGACCTAATAATGTGATATCACACCATCTCTCCTGATGTCCTTTAAGGAAAATCACAGAGAACCACTTAGTATATCTTGTGTATTAGTTTCCAATTGCTCTTGTAACAAATTACAACAAACTTAATGGCTTAGATAATACAAATTTATTATCCTACAGTTCTGGAGATCAGAAGTCTAAAATTATTTTGCCAAGACAAAATCAAGTTGTTGGCAAGGCTTTACTGTTATGGGAGGCTCTAGGGGAGATTCTGTTTCTTTACCTTTTCCAGCTTCAGAGGCTGCCCTCATGTTTTGGCCTATGGCTCCATTCCTCCATCCTCAAAGCCAACAATGGCTGGTTGAGTCTTTGTCAAGCTGCATTATTCTAGTTCTCAGCTTTCATCATCACATTCCTTCTTTGACTAGTCTGTCCCCACTCTTCCCTTGTAAGGACCCTTTTGATTATTGGGCACTACCTTGACAATCTACGATAACTTTCCTATCTTAAGTTTCTTAAATTAATTACATCTGTGAGGTTCCTTTCACAAGTTCTGGGGATTAGGATATGGACATCTTTAGGGAGTCATTATTCTGCCTATCACACCCTGCTGATATTCTAAGTAATTTCCTTAAAGATAATTTCAATTTAACTTCAATTACGGAATCCTATAGTGAGAATAGAAAATGTGTGGGTTCTGGGAAACTTCTGGCCAAGATGGAGGCATAGGTAGACACACTTTGCCTCCTTGCACAACCAAAAGAAGGACAACAACAATTTTAAAAACAAAAAATAACCAGAACTACCAGAAAATTGACCTGTATGGAAGTCCTACAACCAACAAGTTAAAGAAGAAACATTCATCCAGACTTGTAGAAGGGGTGGAGATGGGCAGCTGGGGTGGAGAGGACTGTGGGAAGGTAGTGGCTGGAGGAGTGGGTGGGCAAGATGGTGGCTGGTGGTCCCACATTTGGGTGCAGATAAACTAGGAGGAACAACAGGGGAGCAAGACAGACCACACAACCCAGGGTTCCAGCACAGGAAAAGAAAGCCTCAAAACCTCTGACCATAAAAAGCTGTGGGGGTGTGGTGGTGGGAGAAACCCCTAGCCTCACAGGAGAGTTCATTAGGGAGACCCACAGGGTCCTAGAATGTACACAAACCCACTCACCTGGGAATCAGCACCAGAATGGCCCAATTGCTTGTGGGTAGTGAGGGAAGTGATTGAAAGCCAGCTGAGAGCTTAGAAAGAGGCATTGTTCCCTCTCTGACCACTCCCACACACACAGTGCCACAACACAATGTGAGTTGCCCTGCCCTGGCAAATACCCAAGGTCCCGCCCCTTACAATGTAACAGTTGTGCTGAGACAAAGAAATGTGGCCCAGATGAAAGAACTCTTTTTAGTTTTAGGTCAAAACTGTAAAAAGAGAACTAAGCAATGGAGAGATAGCCAACCTATCAGATGCAGAGTTCAAAATACTGGTAATCAGGGTGCTCACAGAAATGGTTGAGTCTGGTCGCAAAATAGAGGAAAAAGTGAAGACTATGCAAAATGAAATAAAGAAAAATATACAGAGAACCAACAGGGAAGGGAAGGGAACTGGGACTCAAATCAATGATCTGGAGCAGAAGGAAGAAATACACATTCAACCAGGACAGAATGAAGAAACAAGAATTCAAAAAAATGAGGAGAGGCTTAGGAACCTCTGGGATAACTTTAAATGCTCCAACATCTGAATCATAGGGGTGCCAGAAGGAGAAGAGGAACAACCAGAAATTGAAAACTTATTTGAAAAAATAATGAAGGAGCACTTCCCCAATCTGGCAAAGAAACTAGACTTTCAGGAAATCCAGGAAACTGAGAGAGTCCCAAAGAAGTCAGACCTAAGGAGGCACACACCAAGGCACATCATCATTACATTACCCAAGATTAAAGATAAGAAGAGAATCTTAAAAGCAGCAAGAGCAAAGGAGACAGTTATCTACAAAGGAGCTGCCATGAGACTATCAACTGATTTCTCAAAAGAAATCTTACAGGCAAGAAGGGGAAGGAAAGAAGTATTCAGAGTCATAAAAGCCAAGGACCTACATCCAAGATTACTCAATCAAGCAAGGCTATCACTTAGAATGGAAGGGCAGATAAAGTGTTTCCCAGATAAGGTAAAGTTAAAGGAGTTCATCATCACCCAGCCCTTATTATATGAAATGTTAAAGGGACTTACCTAAGAAAAAGAAGAAGATCAAAACTATAAACAGTAAAATGTCAACAAACACAGCTATCAACAACTGAACCTAAAAAAACAAACAAACTAAGCAAACAACTAGAACAAGAATAGAATCACAGAAATGGAGATCACATGGAGGGTTATCAGTGGGGAGGAGGAAGAAAGGGGGGAAAGGTACAGGGAATAAGAAGCATCAACGGTAGGTACAAAATAGACAGGGGGAGGTAAAGAATAGTACAGGAAATGGAGAAGCCAAAGAACTTATATGTACAACCCATGAACATGAACTGGGTGGGTGGGTGGGGGGTAATGCTCATGGGTGGGTGGGTACAAGGCAGAGGGGAATAAAAGGGAGAAAACAATTGGATAACTGTAATAGCATAATCAATAAAATATACTTAAAAAAAAAAGAAAATGCATGGGTTTTGGACCTCGGAGATCATGGTGTAAATCCTGACTTCTTACCTAACAAACTATAAGCCATGGGAAAGGAAAATAGAATAATAAATACATACTTCGCAGAGTTGTTGTGAGGATTACAAAAATACTGGATCTGGTAAAGGATCTAGCCCAGTGCCTGGCACACAGGAAACACTAAATAAGCAGTTAATATTTAAAGGTAGCTGTCATGATCATTCACAGAATTTTGGAGCTGGAGTGACCCTCAGAGATCATTGTATCCAGTGCTTTTTTTTTTTTTTTTGCCTCTTTGAGCAGCAGAGCTACTTTCATACAGTCCCACATAAAATTTTAGGTAGAATCTCATGAACAGTCTCAATTTATAAAAAAGGATAAAAACAATAGATAGGTCTCTTGGGTGGAATAAGTTTCCTTCTCCTCCTTGTCCTCATTGTTCTCTTCTTCCTCTTCCTTTTCTTCTATGTTGAAGACAGTCCTTTGCTATTTCTAGACCCTGGTCTCTATGGTCCAAGGATAACAGCTTAAAAGCCATGGATCTAGTCTGACTTCTCATTTTGCACTGGAAGAAAAAGAGGAGGTTCAGTGTCTTCCAAGGATGTACAACTCCTCCATGCAAGAAGAGGTACTGAGAATTCAGTACTTTATTCTTGTCTGTTGCTCTCTCTCTGTATCATGATGTGGATGGTGGACTGTAGAATGATCAGAAAACTGTTAGAGAACTGAGCAATTTTAGGAAATTTACTTAAGACAAAATATCCTAAATGATGCCAAAAATAAGTCTATCTCTTGCCATAGATTCTGGTTTTGTATATTGCAAAAACAGTACTCAAAAGCACAGAATTTAGCACTTCATCAGCACCACAGAAAAAGAATGTTGTTTGTGAGATATACTAGATTAGAAATAGCTTCCCTTCAGCACACAGTGTTAGAAATTTTGTTTGAAGCCTAGGGTTTTCAAACAAACACAAAGATTTAGAGTTTTGAAGTTAGGGCCTGAGAGTCAGGACACTGTGGGAAAGCTCAGAACACGTTGATAGGACAAGGCAAGTGGCAGCAAAGCAAAGTGTGGCTGTCTCCTGCTGTCAAGCTAGGCTCAGAGAGGCCAGATGGCTGTGCTCTCAACCTCCCTTTCATCTCTGGGGTCAGGGTGCTCTTGCTAGCAGGTGCTCTGGGCTGTTACAAAAGAGACAGAATTAACTACTTTCCAAATTATGCTATAAAAACAATTTCAGTTTAGCCCAGCCCTGAAACACAAACTTTCATTCTTAGCAGTGCTTTAAAAATCAACAGTCTAGTGAAGCAGTGTGAGCCTTGTCTAAAATTCATGCAGAACTAATACGTTACTAGTCTTAAAATCACTGTCACTTAACTCTGGAATAAATGATATTTAATTACTTAATTATTGCATGAATAAGCATAAAAGTGAACATTGAATTATACCTTCATGGTCACACCCAATGTGATAGCTTGGAGTGATACTTCAGGTTTACAAACAAAAGCGTGTCTGATCTGGACAATAAGTCCTGTCCACGGTAAAGACTCTTTCACAGTAAAAGTGCTTAGCTGAGGTTATCCAAGGGCATAAATATTATAGATGACTGTTAAAACCTTCAGAAGAAAATAAAATGATGGATTAATATTCTTGCCAGAAGACTGGTTCATTTGGAGTAATATAAAAACAAGCAAAAAAATCATTTATCCAAAATATACCCTCTTGATGGTTTAAGTTTACTTTTCATTCTGACTGATTGCATTTTTTGTGTCACCTACTAATCATAAATTGTCTAGGAAAGGTGGCTGGTGAGAAATTTGAGGTTAGTTTTTTTTAACATTTATTAATTTATTAATATAGATTTTTCTTGGTGGGCAGTCTGGTGATGTAATGCAGTAACATAAGCATAGGATTTAGCTTGGCTTGGCTTAGAGTTCTAGCTTTAGCACTTACTAGCCTTAGCAACCTAACAACTTTAGGAAAACTCTCTTATCTATAAGACAATATGTTCCTTGCCTGGTTTTTAAGAGTCTTAAGTGAAATATTCATGTTAAAGTTTTTTAAAAATGAAATATTATAGAATGCTAAATGCTAGATACCTCTTCTATCTAGTAAGACTTGAGATGGAGACATTTCCTTGTTCCTTATGTGTGTGATCCTGCTTCATGTTTCATGTAGAACTGACCATTACCTCTTATTTAGAAGACCTGAATTAGTCTCCCATGGGTAACATTTTGCTCTTATTCACTCACTCCAATGCTAGAGAGTTTCTTCACTTCTCTTAACTTGCCATGAAAATTTCTACTCACTTCCACCTTATCTCTGACTTTTGAATTTTATCTGCCTTCTTCCCCTTTTACTTTTGGCTTTCTTTCTTGAATGATTTCTTTCCTCCTAAGAAAGAACAATTCAAATGTAGAAGGAGGGAGAAAGCCTTCCATGTAAAATGATCAAACAGCTTATTATAGAAATGAAAACAGCAGTAGGAATTGTTTGTAGTACTTCACCTAAGAAAATAATTGGTAAGAAAGTCATAAAAATAGTTATTTTTTCATGTATCTAAATACATAATTAATTATAAAATGTACTTGACTTATAATACAGGTCAATAAATAGGAAAAAATGATACCCACTGAGATGGAACCTAAAATAAGGAATCTATATAATGGTTCTGCACCCAATGCAATGCATGGGGATGTTTTACCCATACCACCAAGCCATTCTTGGACCCAAGCTGGGAGTCCTACAATTCAACTCAATTATGACTCTACCTACCTAGGTGTCACCTCCCACAGGTTAAGGGTTCAACTCAGTCCCATGAAACTCCACATGACTGCTCCCAACCTCAGATGCCAATCACAAGTCCATGTTGTCACCTATGCTGCTGACCAAATTGGCTACAGATTGGAGATTCAGTGATCGCCACCCCCAGGCTCTCTGGATTCAATTAATTTGCTGGAGTAGCTCACATATCTCAGATAAATATTTTACATAGTAGATTATGGGTTTGTTACAAATATATAGCCCAGGAACAGCCAGGTGTATGAGATGCACAGGGCAAGGCATGGGGAGAGAGTGCGGGGCTTTCATGCTTTGTCTGAGTAGGACGCTCTTTCCAAACCTCCGTGTGTTCACCAGCTCAAAAGCTCTCCAAACATGGTCTTTCTTTCTTTCTTTTTTTTCAAATGGAGAGTTCATCACATAGGCATGATTGATTAAAAAAAATCATTGGTCATTGGTAGTTGAACTCAGTCTCCAGCCCCTCTCCCCTCTCTGGATCACAGGGGGATGGGACTAAAATTCCAACTCTCTAATCACATGGTTGGTTCCTCTGTTGACCAGCCCCCATCCTTCGGTTCTTTCCAAAACCTCACTAACATAGTGAAAGACATTCAATCACTCTCATCAAAGTAAATTCTGAGGGTTTTAGGAGTCCTGTGCCAGAAACCTGATAAGACCAAATACACATTTCTTATTATAAACCATGATATTATATTATGTTTAAAAAGATACAGCTTTACTAAACAGGAGGGAAGAGATAGTTTATATATGAAATACCTAGGTGGAAATCCACTGTGGAATTGACACACACTGTTGAAAATTATAATTAAGATAAAAATGAGAGGATCATAGAAGAACTGCCATTCTGAGACTATATTAGGGACACTATGAGCAGACAGAAAAAAGTGATTAATGTTCCTATAATTGAAAATATAAGATTGACAGCAGGTTGGGCGCCAGAGTTGGGAGCACTTTAATTGTCAAGATATACACTGAAAGTCTTATTCAGAAAAACCAAGGACATCTAATGAAGAATATTTGACTTTTGTTGGTGACAGTTTCATTTCTTAATATGTATGAGAATTGACCTGGTTAATGAAGTGGTAATAAGAACTATATGACAAAGTGACTGTCATCTTAGTGCCAAGATCTCTGGGATCAAAAAACAAACATTAGCTATAGGAGAATTGAATGTTTGAAAACACATTAAATAAGATAATGCATGTAAAACACTTAGCATAGGTTTTGAATAGATATTAAAGTACTTCTTAGAATTTCAACGTATAGCAGTATATGTGAGAATTTCAGTGTTTCTAGATTTTTGACTTGTAAAAGGTCAAAATGCTTTGTGTTTAACAAAACAAAATACTGAATTTGTTAAGATATAAAATATTTTGCTTAAATTTCAATTTACTTGATTACTAAAAAGGAAGGACATCTTACATGCTGATTGACTCTTCAATTTTATTTTCTTGAACTTTGTAATATTTTTTACTGTTGTATCTATATTTTCCAGTTGAGTTAGAAAACCTTTATATAAAATATTATCAAATATTTATGAAAATATTTGCAAACATTTTGAAAATCTGTCGTTTTCTTGAAAATTTTGTTTATATAGCATGTTCTGGTATACAGTGGTTTTGACTTTTAAGTATGCAAGATACTTTCTTTATTTCTGCCTTTGATGCCATGCTTGGGGAGGTTAATTTTTTGGGTTAATATTCATCTACTGATGTGTAATGCTTATGAGTGTTACATAAAGCAGAATTTCTCAACTATCTTTTTGTTTTTAACATCACTGTCAAGGAAAGCAAACTTTGGACCAGAAATATAAAGTGTATACTAGAGAGAGCAAACAAATTTTTAGGAAGAGTAAAGAAACTGGATAAGTGACCTTAAGGTGTTTTTTTCTTGTCTTGAATTAGGCCCTGGTATTCTGAGACAACCAGCAAAATAAAAGCTGGTAAAAACCCCTAGTATTAGTTTTCCTCGAATAGTTGAAGAAGTAGAGCAAACAGAGCGACAATGAATAAACATGGTTTTGCTTTTCAAAAAGGGCCAGAGGGAGGTTTTGCAGATGTTAGCCTGATGGCTCTGGTTCAGGAAAATTTCTAGGATGTGTTATTAAAAGAGTACTTGTTGTGATCAATAGGAACAGCATGGGTTCACTGAAAATAGCTCATATCTGGCTTACATTAATGCTGTCTTTGATTAAAAATTAGAATAGAGAAATGGCATGTTTCTTACAACATTCTTGCAGACATGATGGAGAAATGTGAATTGGATGTTTGTTAAATTACATAAATGCATAATTATTTGATGGACTTTACCCAAAGTTACTAAAATGGATTAATTTGAGCATAAGGCAAATAGTGGCAAAATTCTTCCACTGGTTTAAACTTTTCAAATTTTATCAATGACCTCAGGACAGGTATTTGATACTTATTAAATTTGCCTTAGATAAGTAATAGAAATATATTGTGTGAAAGGATTAATATACAAATATAACAAGATCTACCATCATGAATTTTGATGAAAATAAATGTAAATTATATTTTGTCACTAAATAAATAGCACAACTTATAGACTGAGGAAATATGACTAAGAAGTCCATCTAAAAATTATTTAGAAGATATCAGTAACTTCAGTGTGAATCAACATATGGCTACCAAGAAAACCAACTCTGTTAGCTGTTGCATTAGGAAGATTGTAGTGTCCAGACTGAGGGAAGTAGTAGCCATTTATTATTTAGTATTTGCCAAATTCCACATGATATATGGTGGTGACAAGTATTAAACACAAATAAAAAGAGATTGAGGTACAGCAAGAGAGAATGTGTCTGGGATGAGGGAACTAGAAACCCTTAGACTTGAGAACATGAGTTGTCATCAAGTGTCTGAAGAACTGTAATGTGGTGAATGTAGCCTTAGGGCCAGTGGTGGACCTAACGTGATGATAGGTCTTAGCTCAACACAACAAAGAATTCTACAGAGTTCTTCTGAATTGGAGAAGCAAATATTTAAGAATGGGTTACTTAGGCAGTAATTGCTACAGAGGGTAAAGAGTTGGCCTAGCTGACCCTTTTAAGTCTGAGTTTCCAGCTTAATGAACTTTTTATTTTTTCAAACACACATTGAGAGGCATTCCTTAAGCTTCATCTAAAAAGAAGACAGGCTGCATTTACAGCACACATGACTGGTCACCTTGGGCAGGGGACTCTATATCAATAATGCAGAGCAGGCCCCTGGAACCAGCCCATGCTGCTCAGATCTCTGGGTTACAATATAAACTTTATCCTTTTGTGGCTGATTCTATAATGGCATTCATTTGAAAATATGACCAATAGAGGCCAAAGTTAAGTTTTGCAAGTATGGTAAGTATAACCTGCACGGCAAGTTAGGAAAATAGATAAAAATAACAGGCTTATATTTTGAAACACATAGGTTAACTGTAGCCTGAAACAATCGTAATTTTTGCTTATGGCTTTAGTCACCACAGCTTTAGCATTTAAACTGTTTAATCATTTCAGTTACCTTAGTTTCTTGAAAAAAAATACATCTGCTTTGGTGCCTTTGATTTAAAAACTAAATCCATAATGACCGAGAAAGTTTATTGCTTGTTTATTTTGGCTTTCCAAGGTCACTGCGTTGGGAAGCCTGGATAAGAACACGGCTCATTTCTCGTGGTTATTTCCTGTGCACTGCGCACCACTATGTATGGGCGTGGTAGTGGGGACAAAAAATGACAACATCACTGTGAAATCACTGTGAATGGGAGGAATAAACAAAACTAGCAGTATGTTCTTTTTCTTTTTTTTTTTTTCAGGGAGAAATGGATAGGAGGCATTATAATTTGAGATTTAAGGATTATTTGTGAGGATGGAATGAATTACTGTATATAATGTGTATAACATTAGACTTAGCAAATGCTTGATACACAGTAAACATTCAGTAAATGATGGCTATTATTAGGATTGTGATCGTCACTACTAAGTAGATGGTGTAGGGTCGCAGCCCCGTAGGATGATTTAGCTGGGTAGGTGGTAAGGGGACCTTATTCAGAGAGCACAAAGTGGCTGGATTAGAGCTCAAGCCCGATCAATTTTCTAAGAAATGAGGACAATTCTCCTATTGGGGCTTTCTAGTCCCCATCTACCCTGTCATTCCAATCCTTTCAGCCCCTACCCTACCATTTAGGAGGAGCTCATAGCCTAGACTGGAGTTATGCTGCCATAAATCAAGGAATGCCTGGGACTATTAGAAGCTGGAAGAGGTAAAGAAGGATGATCTCTGTAGAATCTTTAGAGAAAGTATGGCCCTGACACTTTGAATAAATTTCTTTTAAACCACCTAGTTTATAATATTTTTATGGCAGCCCTGGGAAACTAATACAAGTAGGGAATACAAAAGGTCCGGAGAAAAAAGGGGCAGATGGAATTTCATAAGCAGTGAAAATGAATATTGAACATTGGAGCTAGGGCATTATTATTATTAATAATATTATTAGGCCAAAGGTACTGCTTCTGGATAAGGGTAACTTTAATTTTCAGATAGAATAATGAAACTAATATCACTCTTGGTATTTGAATTTTGGATTCTTCTGCATTAGAAAAATATTCTAAAGAGACTTGTAATGAGGTTTTATGTGCTTCAGAGTAAGACTTCAGTATTATAGGAAATGGTTGCCCACAGAATTTATTTAATTGCTGCTTAGCACAAGTATGACAAAGCTGAAGTTAACTCTGTTCAAAATTCCTTGCACAAAAATTTGGTGGTGGTCACTCAGAACTGTCCTTCACTTTGCAGTGGAAAGGAAAAACTTTAGCTGATTTAATCCTGAGTAGGCAACATTTTCAAAGGAGATACCATACATTTTGAATGATGATCGAAGGCATCTCACTCAATTGCACATCAGATCTAGGTCAGGGCTTGATGTTGATGCTCAGTGGTCTGATTTTCTCCAGATTTTTTGGTGATGGCTTATTCGTTTGTGAAAACGTGCAGCTGCTTATGAATGAAGGGGGAGGCACATTCCTAAGAGTGCTCACCTGTTGTGATTGGAAGAGACATCACTAGGGATGGAGAGCAAGCCTGATTTTCATCTGCAGAATGTTGCCATGCTCTATTTCCGGACTCCAGTCCCCACATTTCTCATTGCTCTGAGTTGAGTAATGGAGCTAAGCCACTGTGATGGTGTGTTTGGATGGAAATTCAATCACTCATGTTTTGCTCTATTTTGCAAATTCTAGTTAATGGCCTAGAATTGGACCTGGAAACAATCTGAGAAAATACCTAGTTTAATATCTTAATTTGATAAATTAGGAAACTGAGGCCTAGGACATGATTTGGCCAATTTAATGTTGTTTACAGTGCTATTTTGAAGTTGGTTTTCTTAGCTTCTAGTTAAAACTTTATCCATACTATAGTGGCCCCTACTTTGCATTCATGATTACAATGTCTTTATATTCTTAGTTAACCATATGTTGTATTGAAACAAGTGGAAAATGTATCATATTTTCTCTATTTTGAAAGTTTTATTATTATATATATGCCATATCCTTAATTAATTATTAATTGTGATTGAAATTGAAGGTGAGAGGATTAGTTCCAGTTTACTACTATTTATATGATCTTAATTTAAATTATTCATACCATATTAGAATAAAATTAGGATTTCCATTTTATTCATACATTGTCTAAAATAAAGCATATAAAATTACTAAGTATGGTTCTGTTTAATATCCAATAGGTGGTCAAAATATACTGATTGAATCTAAAAGTTGTGGTCAAATGTATTATTTGTTTTATTTATTTTTTATAAATGATAAATTTTATAGTGTCTATTGACCTGGCATGCACTTTTCTTAGTGATGATAAACAAACACAGCAAATGAAGTGGCACCATGTAAATACTATGTGATGCCTCATTTAACAGTACAATATGATGTACAGGTATGATAATTGTTTTTAAAAATAATGTAATTGAGATTTAGAGAAGTTAAATAATTTGCCCAAGAATTTAGAGATCGTAAGTGATGGATCCAGAATTTAACCCAAGCTAGACTCCAGAGTTCTTGATGGTGCCCAGTCTACCATATTGCCTACGTGCGTATCAAAAAAAATTGGATGAGTTGTACACTAATTTTTTCTTTTTAAAAATTTAATATAATAATTTTATTTATTTATTTAAAATCCTTACTCAGGGGCATTCTTATTGATTTTAAAGAGAGGGGAAGAGAGGGAGAAAGTGAGGAAGAGAAACATTGATGTGAGAGAAAAACATCGACTGGTTGCCTCCCCTATACTCCCTGATGAGGGACTGAACCCGCAACCTAAGTATGTGCCCTGATTGGGAATCAACCTGCTACCCTTCAGTCTATGGACGATGCTCCAACCAGCTGAGCCAGAAAGGCAAGGATATGGATTTTAAATTAAATTAAATTGTTCACTACTGAAAAGTGATCTTTTGGAATTGATATGGTTCTTAAGTCATTTTCTAATATAGTTATTTTCGAAGATTCTTCTCCTAGGTACAGACATGCATACATGCATATTCATCCAAAACAAACTTTAAAACATTTTTAATAGGCTCATTACCTTATTCAAATAACAGTGACATTAAAGTGTGTTTTTATGTGCAAAAGACTATTATCTTTATAAAATTCAGGAGAAACATTTTGTTTGAAAACCTTTCTCCCTTGTTTGGAGCTCCCATGCTACGGCTAATTATAGAGCATCATTTTATGTAGAAAGTCCACGAGCTGTTTGTAAAGCAGACTGTAGGATTTAGAGTCAGTCTTGGTTCTGAGTCTCAGATTAGCCTCATTTAATTGGGGCATTGAACAAATTACCTAAGTTGTCTGAGCCTTAGTTTTTTCCTTTATAAAATAAGAATAAAATTGATCACCTTCAGGATTACTGAGAGAATACAATGAGAAAATGACTATAATAGCTCTTAGCACAGCTGTGCCTGCTCCATAAGGGGCTCTCAATAATTATTGCTATCATGATTATAACTTATCTGAGTTCCTAGTTAAAACTATTTCTGGGAGTCATGGGAATGAAACTTTCAGAAGCTCATTGGAAGAAAGATTTTATAAATCATTTTAGAAATAACATTTATAGAGAATATGCACATAGAGAAAAGAAATAGGAGACCTCAATCCAAATATGTACCTTTGGGAGATTCTTCTTTTTTCCTTAGTATATTTTATTGATTTTGCTATTGCAGTTGTCCCATTCTTTTCTTCCCTTTATCCCCTCAGCCCTGCACCCCATCCCATCATCCCCACATGTCTTAATTCATGTTTATGGGCTGTACATATCAGTTCTTTGGCTTCTCAATTTCCTTTACTATAATAGAGAGCCTCCCCCTCTCTATTTTGTTTTTTTTGGGGGTCAACATTTTTCTGCCGCCACTTTCACCAGCCCCACCCACCCCCACCTCCCACCCTCGATCCTCCCCTACTTTGGCTTTGTCAATGGGTCCTTTATGCATATTCTTTGATGGCCTTTCACCTCTTTTTCCCCTGTTATCCTCCTCCCTCCTCTCCTCTGGTTACTGTCATTTTGTTTTTTATTTCAATGTTGCTGGTTATATTTTGCTTGCTTGTTTATTTTGTTGACTAGGTTCCACTTATAGATGAGATCATATGGTATCCCTCTTTCACCACCTGGCTTATTTCACTTAGTATGACGCTTTCCAGTTCCATCCATGCTGTCGTGAAGGGTAGTAATTCTTTTTTTCTTTCTGCTGTGTAGTATTCTATTCATTTGGAGCAACTCTTCTGGGTCACATTTCATGATTGATGGAGGGAGTATTTGAAAAAAAAAAACAACTTTAGGATCAGGAATTTAAACAACATTATCTGGTTTCATGTAAACCATTTCATGATCTTAAGAATGATCATAAAATGAACTCAGGCAGCACTTCTATTACTTTAAAAGAAGAAATTTGAAATAGTATATTTGAAAGTACATATGAATCCACAGACACTGTACTCAAAAAGATATTTGATAGTGCTCTTATTTTCAAGTCCTGGAGAATATTAGAAGAAATCATTTAAGTAACACTTAGCACACTTTTCACTGGAGTGGCTCTTTGGATATTGCAGCAGAAACTATTAGATGGCTAGTAAGAGTTGTTTCACTTCTAGTAGCAGGAAATGGAGCTGCACAGCTACCCTGATTTTCAGTCTGTGGTTAGTTTGGTCATATGACCATGTTGTCTCCCATGGGATATGAGTGGAAATAAGATGTAATACTTCCAAGCTTGGCCTGTAAACCTCCCATGTATGCCCCTCCATGGATTTCCCCATGCGACCTCAGGGGAGGGCAACATCCAGAGTGCTTATGGAGGCCTTAGGTTGAAGAGAGCCGTGCTTCTGACAGCTGGGTCTGCAAACGACTGGACGGAAAAGACCTACCACCCTCCTCATCCTTGCTAACCTGTCAGACCTAGACTTGAAAGAGAAAACAAAGAAGAAACAATGACAAAATTCCATTGTGTTTGAATCATTATATTCTGGATTTAATGTGTGTATTTTGGTCTTCTATAGGTTTTTGGTCAAAATAGTGTTTTAAGTTCATTCTTTGAAGTTCACTATATGCTTCAAACATATAACAAAGAAAGAGAAAATATATTTAAAATATTAAAGAAGACATGCCTTGAAAGAAAGCTGGCATAAATGAAAAAGAATAATGAGTGAATACTAGAACCAATGAGGAATCTTGGAAGTAAAAAATGTAATTTTTGAAATGAAAGTTCAACAAAGAAGATGAAGTCTACATTGGTCTTAGGTGACAAGAGAATAAATGGGTTGGCACACAGCTCATTAGTATGAGGAATTCAACTAGAATGCATCATAGAGAAATAATGAGTTAAAAACATTTAAAAAAGCTGCTTAAGAGAAAGGAAAGATTGGCATCAACATACATCTAGTAGGAATTTCAGAGGAAGATTATAAGGTAGACAGTGGAGAAGCATTAATCAGAGAAAGAAATGATGGCAGAGAATTATTGAGATTGGAGTAAATACATGAATCTTTACCATGAAAGTGCACTCTGAATACTAAGTAGGATTAATAGGAATAAATCCATACTTGGAGACATTGTGATGAAACCATAGAACACAGGTACACAGAGAAACCTTAAGAATTATCAAATTGAAAAAACAGTTTACTTACAAAGAAACAACAATTAAATCACGAGAAGACTTCTGGTCAGTCACAATAGATTGCCAGATGACAATAGACTATCTCTAAAGAACTGAGAGAAAATAACTGTCAACCTATATTTCATATTGGTTTAGTTATCGTTCAGGGTGAAGACACTACAAGAAATTTCATTACTCACAGACAGTCACGGAAGAAACTATTTATACTTCAACAGTAGAAAAGTGAACCCAGAGAAAGGATATTGAATATCAGAATTGAAAGTGAGAACAGAATTTTCTAAAAATATGTGAATAAATTCAATTAATGACTGTGAAAAAGAATGTGAAAAGCTCTAATAGTAATAGTATTATGAAAGAAGAGTTAAGTGGGTAGCCATATCATATTAAGTTCTTGTTTAAGTGCCAGCCAGAGATAATAATTTTTAAATGAAAATTTATAATGAAGTATTAGATTAGTTAAAGTAACTTTAGCTGTGGAAACTGAGTGATTCAAGGCAATTTGTTTCTTGATAATCTATAACCCCATTAGTGGCAGCGTTAGGTGGTGGTGATATCTTTGTTTTATATAATCATTCAGTGAACCAGGCTGATAGATGCTCTATTTTCAACATAAGGCTGTCAAAGCCACCTAGGGTGCTGACTCAGTGCAGGCAAGAGTGGGCGGTGGGGGGAGGGCTGAGGTTTTAGTGAACCTAGAAGGCTTTCCTCACTTCTGCCCACATTCCATCGGCCTGGTTATAGCTCAGTTCAATAACCATATCCACTTAACTTCAGGGAAAACTGGAAAATATAGTTCAGCTGTGTTCCCAAGGGAGAAGGGGAACAGGCTTTATGAACAGTTGGCCAATCTGTCACAAGTTTGTCTTTTAACAATTAAATCTAACACACAGAATAAAGTTATAATATCTAACTTCCAAACCTACAGAAAGAATAGAGGGACCGTAGAAATCTTTATCCATCCAATGGGAGGCAGAAAACAGTAAGTATTAAGAAAAGAGGGTGGAAAACAGAAAATACAAGATAAGACAGTAGAAATAACTCCAAATATCTCAGTAGTCATAATAAATGTAAATATAATATATTAAAAACATCTATTAAAAGTTTATGTGATTGGATTAAAACAATCCAGCATTGTATGATGCTTATAAGGCAGATACCTAAAACAAACTGATACATAATCAGGAATAAAGTTTAAAAATTTATAGCCTGGAAAAAGATGTACTGGCTAATACTAACAAAATGAAAGCTCAGAAAGCAATATTAATATTATATAAAAGCAAACTTGAGGCAATTATTTATAAGGTAAGGGAAAAACCTGTTAAATTCATCTTCATCAAGTCATCTTGATGGGGGACTCAAATGTTGGAACATTTTAGTTTCAGGTAATAGCTAATAAGCTTAGTGATCAATGCATGTAAAAAGCTATAGTTTCAGGAACTGAAGGTATCATCCACATTGATTCCAGGAGACCATAAGCAGTTCCACCTTTGCGCCTTAGGGGGACTGCAAGCCATCAAGATGGTATCTGAGCCATTGTACTCTGGGGTGAAATGTCCACCACCCAGGACACAGATAAAGACCACTACCCAGGGCACAGATGAAAGAATGCTGCAGCTTTTAATCTGATGAACTTTTCCCCTGAATTCCAATTCCCCCACCTACATTTTCTCCTCCTTATAAAAAGAGTCAGTTTAAAATGGAATTTAAGACAGTCTTAGGGTACAAACCTGCTGTCCTCTCAGATCGCTGGCCACCTGAATAAAGCGCCCATAAAGATTCAATCCCCGTCTCTGCTTGTTGGGTCTGGTAGGTGACAGGCAGCATGAATTCTGGCTTTTCTGGTTTCAATTTTTTCAGTTTTTTTCACTGATGGAAATTATCTCTCAAAAGTGAATTCTGTTCTAAAAAGAAGGGGAATCACTCCTGGGAATAAATTTTTCTTCAACTGAAAAATGTTTCACAATTTTAATGTTCTTCCATTTTTGGTCAATAAATGCTCTTACCTGTAAAAGGTGAAGAACTCTAAGCAGAAGCCAAGAACCCTTCAAATGCAGATCCATTGTCTAAGCTTCTCACCTGTTTCACTCATTCTCTGGCTCTGGCTGGAATGAATTGGCCCCAATTTGTAAAAATTAAATATCACTCAGAATAAATACTATACTTCGGTCATCATCATAAAACTGAAAAACGAAGTACAACCCAAAGACACCGAGGCAGGGACAGGATTCATGTTTGTATTTAGAAAGAGTCCATTGAAAAGCTCTGGATGAAAACTACTTTCCTATTTCTTCCCTAGGAGTTGGTTGCTCATCTGCAGGCAACTTCAGACTACCTTTTAGTATGCATATTATTTATTTAACTGGGTAGTTCACTTACAAACTTACACGAGCACTTACTACATGCCAACCACTCGAAAGAATTGGACATACAAAGACTACGAGGTCTGACTCTTTCTCTCTGGACCTGGGCAGACCAAATGTGGGAGAAAGGTAGGTAAACATTGCAGAGCAGTGTGGGAAATGCCACTGGGAGGATCGTAATGCCATGTGATATGGGTAAAGGGCCAAGTGTTTCTACATGTAAGCGCCAAACAGGTTATTGAATGACTACCAAGTGAGCTTTATTCTTATTATTTTGCTGCTGATTTTCGAGTTGTTAACTAATAAAGAACACAAAGTGGACCGTTCACAAATGTATTGGAAGGTGCTCACAGAAATTTTTGACCAGCTATTTAGAATCAAAATAAGACCAGTTTAAACATCTTTTGAAAAGAATGTCTCTGTCAGTAAACTTTCTGAAGACCCAAGCTACAAATGGCAAACAGGCACCATGGAAACAAACTGACTAGTACATGCGAACCTCTCTTTACTTGCTTAGCTTAGTCATTCTTTCTAACGTTCTGAGGTCTCAGAGAGCCATGTGAGTCAATAAACCACATGTAGCCAGAAGGTTCTGGTTGAAGGCTTTTTTTTTTCGGTCTTTCACAATATTAAAACAAAAGGTTGAAAGACGACCTTAATGATGAGGGGTGGGGGGAAACAGACAGAGAGAGAGAGAGAGAGAGAGAGAGAGAATTTTTTTTTCACTTTATTTAGATACTAAAATGTCCCTCATCCTTCAATGTTTATCTACTTTCAGAGATGCTTTGTTAACATGAAATGTGCTTATTTTGCTGGAAGACCATTCCAGTTATTTATCATTGTGTAATAAACTATACTAAAACATAGTGGTTTAAAATGATATTATGTATTTTGCTTACAAATATGCAATTTGGACAGGGCTTGGTAGGGATGTCTCTTCTCTTTTCCACATAGAGCCAGTTGGGGCTGTTTTATGGTGGCTGGTGGATCCACTTCCAAAACGGCTTGTTCTGTGGCTAACAAGTTGGTGCTAGTTGTTAGCTGGTAGCTCAGCTGGGAAACAAGCCTGGCGGCTTTGTTTCCTCTCCATTTGGACTTCCTCCTTGGGATGCTTGGGTTTTCTCAAAACTTGGTCTCTGGTTCTAAGAGCAAGTGTTCCAAGAGACAGGGAGTAGAACTGTTAGTTCATTAAGTTCTAGGCCCAGAAGCTGTCGCAGTGTTACTTTCATAATTTGTTGGTCAAAGTAGATAAAGAGTCCACTCACATTCAATGGGAGGGACCATAGACCCCACCTTTCAGTGTGAGAAGTGTCAAAGTATTTGTGGACATTTTAAATCAGCCACAATGACAAAACCCAGTCCTGTTTTTATCACTGTGAAGCAGGATGAGAGCCTTAGGGCCAAACACTGTTGAAGGGGAGAGTCATACTAAGGAATAAATGAGTGAAACGGATAAATCCAGACACAGTAGGCTTTTGCATCTATAAATGACTTTTGTTGCATTTGATTAACACTACCCTTCCCCAAGGAATGCCACTACTTTTGCCATTGCAGGGATATAGAAATAGAGGTAAGGAGTAGGAGAGAGTCCTCTCAGGTCACTTTCAGTGAACTCATCATTTTAGAAGTTGCTACCTTTTTTCTGTGTTTCTGTGCTTTCATCTTTGCTAACTCCAGATTCTAATTTTGTTTTCTCCTAATGATTACTTGCTCTCTGCTCATTTCTCAGACTGATGATTTTTTCCACTACTTATTTAGTCTGTACAACCAACTCTATCTTTACCCATTTTTTTTAATCTCACCTCATATCTACTTTTCTGTAATTTAAATAACATTGCAGGTGTGAAAATATTTGGCTACCTAATTTGACTCTCACAAAGCATATTGAAAAATATTTTAAAATATTGGAAAATCAATCAATCACATGATTGATTTAAAATGCTTTATCATCGGAAAACAATAGCAACAACAACAAGCAAATGAAAATATCTTAGCATCTGAGCCAAAAAAAGAATTTCTTGTTAGAATCATTTATTTTACTAGGCAACCTGATACTACCTTATACCTAGATACATTAAACATATTTTCAGCTGTTTATTTGCATCTTGGAGAGCCTTATCAGTTTTAAGTTTATCAAAATCTTAAGGGTTTTTTGTCAATTTCATCAGCGCTCTTGCACACGTGGAGATCATAAATTAGTTTAAACATAAAATCAGGCTGATCTTAAATTAGTTTAAATATTAAAAAAACACTATAAGACTGAATAATTATCTTACAGCTTTTCAGCAATGACACATTAATTTTTGAATACGTACCTTGGTCTCAGTTTACTAAAATGACTTCATGATTCATTTCTGAGGAAGAAAAAAGTAATATTCTTTCTGTCTCTGTTTTTCCCATTTTTTTCTTAAATAGAAAATAACACAATAGCAAAAAAGGTAACAAGGTTATTTCACAGTGTGTCTTGCTGAAATCAGGTTCTAGAAGTACTTATTCCTATCTTCTTTCTTCTTAAGTCAACCTGGAAACCCTTAGAGTAGAATCTCATAATAGAGTTAAGATTCCTATTAGCTAAAATTACACATTATTTTTCTCTGAACAGCTCACACTCTGGCAGAACACGATGCTACACTTGATTGGCTGAACAGGGGAACAACTGTCCCTGTTTAAATCTATTCCCCAGGTCAAATACTGAAGCTGTACTGGGGTGTTAATTAGACTCAGCACTGAGCACTTGCCATCTAACTCAATATAGCAGGCAAAGTTCAACTTTCTCTTCGGCTAAATAAAACTATTATGCTGCAACATGGTAAAAAATTTATATCTTAAACCATACATCTTTTAAAATACAATGAGCAGGATATTTTTACAAGTAAATAGAAGATGTGATTGGTGAGAGAATCATTCATTCATTCATTCATTCATTTGTTAAATATCTGTTTGAGGTAGTATTGAGACCTCTGAATGGGACCAATAAATAGTACCCCCTGTGCTTACCAGATTTTAAACAAATTAATTTAACAAATGGTCAAATATTTATTGACTGCCTATTATGTTCCAGGCACTGTTCTAGAAGCTGGGATATAATCAGTGAACAAAGCAGACAAATTCCTGGTCATGCAGTTGGTTATATCTTATTAAGAATAGATAGATTAAATACAAAGGATGATCTTTAAAAATAACAAAACTGGACAAAGTAGCTTAACGTGAGTCTGAAATCATCTGTAACTCTAATCCTGGGGCTAGTCAGACTTTCCTATCTACCCATTCCTAGGCAATGCTGGACTGAGATAGGCCTCCTCAGGGTGGAGGGGGAGGGGGACAGGTCTGTGCCAACAGCTAGCTCCCTATAGGGAAGAATGGGGAGAATGCCCAATCATTCCCCAATTCATTAGTCTGATAGGCCATTCCATGTACCCTGTGGTGACGTGCACCGAGGAGAGAAGTCAGGTGAGTTTTAGGGAGCCTTAGAAGAGTATAGGGCAGCCACTTTCTCTGCTAAATCTAGCTGTTGGGGATCGTGTTCTTAATTGTTCATGAGAGACTGTGAAAACTCCCAAGCTAGGGGAGAAAAAAGCAAGGGGCAGTAAGCTTCCGCTCCAGGGAATCACACAAGTAATAGCAATATTAAAAAAAAAACAACTCATTTTCAGGTCAGATCAAATCTACAATGTTTTCTAGGTAGCTGTGGTAAGGAAGGTCTTGTGCCGAGAAACAACAGGAATCAGAAGTGTCAAAATGACCCAGTCCAGCCCTCACGGAGCCTTCCTCTAATGGGAGGACAGATGGATGTTTACTAATGACAAAGCTGGAGTAGAATTTGGAGAAAGTGCTTTTGGGAAGTATTTGGTAATAGGAATTGTGAAGGCTTCCTTCAGGGGTGCGTTGGAGCTAGGCCTTGAAGTTCCAGATCAAATGTTATCGTTTCTGTGGCACCTGGTTCGATTCTCATCACAGGATTCAATCTCCCTTTCTTCTAAATTTCCACAACAACCTATCTAACGTCTCTCATTGTGCTTTTATTTTTATACCTTTTCTCTACTAGGTGATTGTCGTGAGTCTATTACTTCTCCTTTATACCATAAGCTCATTGAAACCAGAAGTGTGTTTCACACACGGTACATATTCGAGAAATATTTCTCAAGTGAATAAACAGTAAGCCAGCATGGAGAGAGTCTATTGAAATGGTTACTAATATCTCTGCCTCATAATTTTTTTCCTAATGGAAATTAAAGTGGTAACATATTCATTCTCACTCTGTGTATGATCAAGGCCACACAAGAAGAAGTTACCCCAATTGTGTACCCGTCTAATCCATGCACACAAATGGATCACTCATGTACTCTGGTTATTTATCTATTTTCCAAGTAACTGTCACTTGTGACCCTTCATATAGGATAGAGGGAACATCTAGCAGAATAATTATACAGACCTTGATCCAGAGGGAGACAGATAAAAGCTGTATGTTTTTGTAGCTGCCTTCTCTGTAGAAGAGTATGGAATTCCATTATGTTTTTTCAACTCTTGCTATCTTATTCGTGTCTCCTTCTGAGATTTTATGGGTGGTGCATAATTTGAATAACCCAAATATAATGAGAAACAGATTATAAAAGTACAACTAAATTTTTTAGAGAAAAATTATCCATAGCTGTTCCAAATTCTGAACTCTGTCACCATTAAGAAACTGTGAAAGATTTCCTGCAGTATTTACTCAGTGGCCCACAATAACAAACAATATATGGACAACACTCTAGAATCCCAATGGATTTTAAGTTTTCAAGTGCTCGAATGTAACGGCTGAAGGCTTGGCAAGACCAATACCACTGCCGGCAGAAGGAGGAATGCTGAACGCCCCATTTCCGTGCTAACTTTCTTACTAATCTGGCCATCTTTGTAAGTGTGGCTCTGATCTGAGCTGGCAAAATTTCTCCAGGTTTCGCTTTACTTCAGAAGTTCAATGTTTCAGTTGTGTGGTTTGGCCCCTGCTAAACTGCATCGAGGGCTTTGGACGGAACTCCTGAGGTTTGAGGCTATGTGAATCAAATCTGATGAAAAGACCTATTTACAGTACTTAGCCAATTTCTTTTCAAGTTCCCCAGCCCTGTGGTAACTAATTCCTGCTGTGCTGGGTGTAGTCTTCTATTCTTGTTTTCACTCACCGCTCTAGAGTTATCGTTTAAGAGATTTTTAATTGATTATATGTGTGCAGCCTCTTATAAAGATGCCTTTGTTAGGTACTCTATGTCCTCATGGCATGGAATGTAAATATCGCTTTCCAAGGCAAAGTGAACATTATCCAGGATAACTTGAAATCCTGGATGATTCCATGGGACACAGAAAAACTCACTAGCGTGGAAGTTATCAACTGGAGAGTCAGTTTAGTGGGCCTGTGGTTTGATTAGGTTAAGCTGCTCAAAATATCGAACACAAACAAATGCACAAATGTCAGAGCTCTCAGGTTCTAAGAAATTCCAAGGTCTCTCTTGCATTCGTGACTCGTAGTTTGCCATGCTCTCGAGCATGTGGTTCTCGATCATGGGTAATTTTGCACCCCAGGGGACATTTGCAATATTTGGATATATTTTGGGTTGTCACACCCTGGTGGGACCATCTAGATCAAAGTGGCATCTAGTGCGCAGGGGCCTGGGATGTTGTTAAACACTCTGCAATGCATGGAACAGTAAGCTCCACCCCTGATGTCACACTCTCTAAAGATTCACCTGATGCTAAATGTCACCATTGTCTTTGGAGTAACCCTGACCTAGAGGTAACTAACAAGTAACCCTGATTCTTGTTCCTAATGAGTTTTTATATTGTAGAAGAAAGGTATAGGAAACAGAGAGACTGGAGGGAGGGAGTGGGGAGATGAATATTTTAAGGAGTTGTAATTACAGGCAAGGTGGTATTTCTCTGAGACAGTGAGCATGCCAGCTACTTGGGCCTGTACCTTAGTGAGGTTATGAGTTCAGGCTAATCCTCAACATTGTAAGTGCGGAAAAGTAAACTTTAGCGTTTTATTAAGGACATTCACATCCATAGGAGCTTCTACTTTGCTACAGTAATCAGTCATTTAAATTGGACAATTTATAACATAAATTTATATTTCTATGTTTCTTTTGAGTTAAATGACATTTTGATTGAAGAAATCTATGAAAGGAGATAATTCTATGTGACAATCACCAAGCTGAGAATCTATTTTTCAGATCTTGGCTCTCAGGGTACATATGACTTATTGCCTGATAGCATATATTCAGCAATATTCAACAGAAATTTTGGGGCATTTTTCAGTGAGTCAGACACTGCAGAGGTTCTGTTGGGTTTTAAGTGTCTATGTTTTAATGACGGAAGTTCTGTAAGTTTCTGTTTACATATAGCCCTGTGGCATCAATAAGTGGGTGCTTAAGGAAGTGTGCAGTCTGAGGGGCTCCATCCTGTCATTGGCCTTGGCTTGAAGGTTACCATACCATGTCTCTTAACTTGTCCATCTTTTCTTAATTCCCACTGCTGTCCACCGACACCCCCACCGTTATGTTTCTATCTTTCATCTAGCATTACAGTTCTCGTTTCCTTTTTGGTCTTCCACCACTATTTCTGCAAGCTAATATAAATTGACCTTATTATAAAGGTTAATCTTGAGCCTGTCAGTTCTCTGCTCAAAATCCTTTAATTGTAGGGCAGTGCCCACACAGTAAAGTCCTACTTCTAGTTATCCAATAACTTCTGTATCCTGTCCCTAATTATTTTTTCAAGCACATATTTTTGTTGCTCTTCACACGCCTGTGCTCCAGGAAGCAAGAACCACTGGCTATTTTGCTACATGTTCCCTCTTCACTGTCCTGCTTTGAGTGTTTCATTTACCTTTCCCTGTGCAAGTTGCACCCCGTGTCCCCTGGTACTGCCTGTATGTGCCCTCACCTTTCTCTAAAGATCAGAATGCACTGTTTCTAAATCTCTTCAGCTGAAAGTTCATTGTCTCCTCTGAACTCTCTCTCCTCTACACTTCTCTCTTTTATCTCCGTGATTCAAAGTATTTTTGCTCTTAATTTATGATCTACATGTTATTCCTTCAGGAGAAAAAAAAAAACAACCTGTGTGAGAAGAGGACAGGCAGCATGGTATAGAGTAATGTTTCTCAAACTTTAAGGTACATACAGATCACCTGACAATCTTATAACAACCAGCTTCTGATTCAGTAGGTTTGGGTTGGGGCCTGAGATTCTGCATTTTTAATAAGTTTCCAAATTGATGCTGCTGTGGCTCCATGGACCACACGGTGAGTAGCAGGGGTGAATAGGATTTGAAATAATGCCCGTGACCAATAAGAATAGCCATTGTGCAAACCTGCTGCAGATTAGCTGCCATTAACTAGCAGATTCCATTATACTAAACGAGTTTTCTAGGGTTTGAATATTACAGTATTAGTTTGCATTTTTGGTCCCGTCATTTCCTGGCTGTGCGGTCTTACGCAAGTCAGTTAATTTCACTAAGTCTTAGCTTCACCTTCTGAAAAATGAGGGTAATAACATACTTGTTAATCTATGCTGTCTCTCGCCTGGCCCAGCTGCCATTAGTAATTTGCTGTCTGCTAGCTCAGTCCCCCTAAACCACCAGCCAATTAGAAGTAATCCTAGATCTTGGATCAGAGTTCCATCTTAGTTCTGAAGAATGGTTTCTCAATAGTGGTTTGTAGTTTCTATGACTAGTGTTTGGGTTGGTGAAATCTTGGTACAAGGGACACTCAAATGAGTTTGGGACTTCAGCCTTTCTACCTAACTTTTATCGTGTGTGGCCATGTTTCGGATGATCTTCTGGCCTAGACCTGGTTTTATTTATCACCTGCTTGGACGATAGCCTGACTCCTAGTTCCTGTTACTGATGTGTGGCTAATCTTTTACCTCCGGGACTAGCCCTGCTCCTGTTCTTCTTTGTATCACTTGAAATGGTCCCTCTACTCAGGTGCTGTGGCATTAGTTGCTCACTTACCCATCACTCTGTCCTTTCTCAGGTGAATGTCTGTGTTGTTGTTAGACCCCAATGGGGCTTGAGAGTATTACTGTATTTTGCTGGGTATGACGTGTACCCATGTTTTTGGCCCAAACTTTCAGGGAAAATCTTTTGTTTTCATTTTTAAACTCAATTATTTATTTATGTATATTTAGATACTTGTTTTTTGTATTGTAAAGGAATTTTACCATTTATTTTTGAACATACTATATTATGAGAAATTTTATTTAACAAATAATTGCAAAACACAAGAACAGATACAAGGTATTTCAGGTACTCCCTATATATAATGCACATCCTTATTTTTCCCTCAAAAATCTGGGCAAAAGTGCACACTACACATGGCAAAGTATGGTAATTCAATACTTCAACATGTATTTGAGTGTTTACTATGAGCCAGAACTATATTCTCTTCAGCCTCAATTAAGTTATCCATTCCCTTGTTTAACTCCTTGTTTTCTGCTGAGAACTTTACGATGAGGTTCATATTGATGATAGCATTATTTATGTTACAAAGTTTTAATGATTGTGAGGTTTAAAATAAGTAATGATTGTGAAAGCCCTCTTTGACTAAGTGATAAAATAATGTCAATATTTTGCATTATGATGTATATGTAGACACATACAAAAAAATCTATATTGAATAAGTAAGTCTATTTCTTGACTTGTTGTAAGCCTAATAGGATCTTTCTTGCAGGTAATAAAGGCTCAAAGGAGGAAAACATTCAGCACCAAATCTCTACTATAGAAACATCAGTACAACTAAGGTTGGCCTTGTGCGTAGATGAGACATAGCTTGATGGACATCGACGGGATTACCTAGTCATGTCTTCCCAGATAAGCTGTCCCAATACCTGAAATGCCCATCATTAGAGTTTCCTTTTGGAGAAAATCATTGTGACTCCTGATTAAAAAGAAATATTCTTGGAAACAGGAGGTTTGTTACCAGTTGTTATTTACTTTGAGGGGATATATTTACCAGGCAGGTTCCTATCATTTTGAGAGTACAAAGTAGGACCCTAAAGAAAGATAGAATAAAATACAAGGAGATCTTTAGGTAGGAAAGGCAGAAAAAAGTTCTTAGAGGATGATCCTCAGCATTCTTGTTGATGGGGACACAGGGGCCACCTTCGAAGCTGTGCCTGACACAGTAGGTGAAGCAAGCCTGGGAGGCAACCAAAACTGAGACATCCTTTGGAAAAGCATTGTCTTAGTCAGCTCAAGCTGCCATAACGACATTCCATAAACTCAGTAGCTTAAACAACAGACATTTATTTTCTTAACAGTTCTGGAGGCTGTCAGCATGGTTGGGTCCCGGTGAGGACTCTCTTCCTGACTTGTAGATGGCTGCCTTCTTGCTGTGTTCTCACTGGTGAAGAGAGAAAGAGAGAAAGAGAGCATGCTCTCTTAAACCTAATTACCTCTCAAAAAGTCTCATCTCCAAATACCATTACATTGAATATTAGGACTTCAACATATGACTCTTGAGAAGACACAATTCAATCCACAGCGAGTTTAATCATGGAAAATGCAAACAGATTTTCTCCTGGTTCCTTCTCTAGTTTCTACTTCTAAAATTTTCTTCAGGTATTGAAATACTGTTAAACTCATGGCTCAGAGTCCTTTAACTCTTCACTGTTCACAGCGTGTAGGTTACTTTTAAATGTGGAACTCTTTGAGTAACTAACCAAATAAGTAACTCCCAAATGTGTCCCAAATATTCAAGTCTGTCATGAGCTTCCAAATGTCTTGGATTTTTATCTCATTGATCACTGCAAATGATGGGACTCATCTGACCTCCAGAAAGGTATCATCTTCCTTCTTCACTTTACATTCTTGGTGCCTCCTGGGTAAGGAAGGAGCGGCGATTTAAACCTGCCATTAGCGCATCTGAAACATTATTTAGCAGCTATAAAATTTAAATATTGATGAAATTGTTCCAGTTTCATCAGGTTTCCTCTTTAGAAACTTTCCTCTTGCCCTGGTTGGTGTGGCTCAGTGGATTGAGCACTGGCCTGCGAACCAAAGGGTCACTGGTTCGATTCCCAGTCAGGGCACATGCCTGGGTTGCAAGGCCAGGTCTCCAGTAAGGGGCATGTGAGAGGCAACCACACTTCTCACTCCCTCTCTTTCTCCCTCCCTTCCCCTCTTTCTAAAAATATATAAATAAAACCTTAAAAAAGGAAAAAGAAACTTTCCTCTTACCAGAAGGAATACTTTATTATAGTCATACCCTGGCTGAGCCATAACACTCAATGAAGCAATATCAGTTCACCATGTATGAAAGTTGATTGCTATGACCACCTCCTTGTTCAGATTACCTAAGGATGAGGCTTGTGTTGAGATTGTTTAGATGTAAGAATCTAGTTAAATGCAGGGTTCTGGGTCAGCTAAAATTCTGCTTCTTAATTTGGCTTGAGGACTGTTCAATTTTCAGTTACAAACTTTGCCATGGGTAGGTGTGATTATACAACTTAAATCACAATAAATTTACATCAAAGCCAATAAATACAGGAATATACATGGTAGAGGTTTCCAAAAGTTTTCTTCTTTTAAAAAAATAACCAACAATATCATCTCACAATAGGTTTTCAGATCAAAATCTTTGCTTGTCTGATGCATGCCTAATCTTGAAAACAGAAATTTCCTAACCAGTGCAAATTTGCTATTTTATTAACCAGTGCAAGTCTGCTCTTTCTCTCTCACTAGTCCTTTGTATAAAAAGCACATCATTTACAATTTAATGCCTTGTAGCCTCATCCCATATTTCAGCTTGCAAGAATCAGATTTTTGCATCATAATATTTTTATCCACTTGCTTTAGCTCTTTTGTTACGTATTCAAACTAAAAAAATTTATGGCCACACGACACATTTTCATTACTGTCTAAGCATAACAGAAACACATTTGACAATTATATTTATACAGACCTACAGCTCTTTTAATGTATCTAAACATATCAAATATATTTAGCTTTTCATAAGGAAAGGAGTGCAAGACCCTACACATACAGTTAATCTAGTATCAATAGTAAGAGAAGCATGCACACCATTTGTTATAAATGACGGCTGCTAAAATATATTAAGCACTTATTTCATGCTTTACATACATTTCCTAGAATTCTTACACAAATTTTGCGAAGCAATCATTGTTATCTTTACTTTTCATGTAAAAGATTAGAATCAGAGATGCTGTAAAAACCTGTCCTACATCATAGCTACTAAGGAGAGATGAAAGCTGAACTAGAAGTTTCTCATTTTGATGTTCTAATCTCTACTTGTTTCATTATTCCATGCTCCTTTTATGGGAGAAATTGAAATCATTTCAGATAATTGTTATTTTAAAGTACTTGTTTCGGAGGAGAAAAATGCTTTACAAACATGTAGTTACAGATAATTGTAGGTGATAAAAGTGAATCTGAGAAGTGGCGAGTAACATTTCCCAAAACAAGCGAGTAAGGTAAAAATATGAAAGAAATTCAATATTTCAATTGCTGCAGTGCCCTAAAACAGTTAGTTACTTTGACTGAGTTGAAAATTTTCATTGACTTTGAGTGAAGTCACGACCTTAAAAGAAGTCACTTTGAGAACAGAAATGCTAGCAGTGGTAGCAGTAATAGTCAATACGTAATTAGTCCCAACCAGGCGTCAGGCAGTGAGGTTGAGTCTGTACCCACCAATTCACTTCTCATAGCAGTCGGGGAGGTGGGTAGCAGTTTCTAGGTATAAGATAGAAGAGGAGGTTTGAGACCCCAAATCTCCACTCTCCAGTTTTCTGCTATGTTAGGTTGCTCGGGATGGGAAAGTAGGCCTGGCAAATGCACACTTTTTATATATAATCGTGGTTTTGGTCCCAGATCCATCAACCATCTTCCTCTCTTGCAGGCAGGTTGGATGGTGTGGGAACTAAAGCACAACTTCACCTTCTTCCCTATGGCCTAAAGCAGAGCAGACCTGTGCTACACAGGCCAAGTGCTCATCCTCCAGGTTCCCATCATGGTTTGCAGAGGCCTTCTAAATTCTGTATTACCTGCTCGATTCTATGAGTCTGAGGCAAGATGGAATAACAACAATAATAGTGATAGCTAATATTTTTTATGTCAAACACTTCCAAGTGCATTACGTGTATTAAGTCGTTTATTTATGAGAGTAACAATATAGTGTAGATTCTATTATCCCTGTTTCATAGACAAGGAAATGAATGTTCAGACGGGTTAAGTGATTTCCTCTAAGTCGCACAGTAAGTGGAGGAGGCAGAAGTTGCAAAAGATAAAAACTCATATTACTCTTCTCAGTAAAAACTGCCACCTGCGACAGAGGGCCCATGTGTTGAGGAATCAAGATCTGTGTTCTCCACTGAGGGGAAGTAAGGGCCGTGGAAGCCATTTGAACTCTGTCAGGAGGTTATAGAGCTGGTGCGCTGTGCAGTGAGAATGCTAAATTTGTTTTTTTCCTTTGTTATAGTGTGATGCCTTAGGCTGGCAGAAGAAAAGTATTTCATTTTTCCTGACATGTGGGAAGTAGCCACAGCTTCTTGAGAACTTCCAATTCTGCCAATCAATGTGCAAAGTGAAGTTAAAAGTTCTTGTCTGTGTCTTGTTTTGGATAAATGCTCTGACAGATGATTGGTTTTATCAAGGGCAATACACAATGGCATCACTTAATACCTTTTTTCTTCATCTTTCCCCCTTTGCTCACTCTTACCATTATTCTCTATTCTGTGGACGGAGTCTGTTACATGCACACAGAAGAACTGACTCTGCAGTTTTTCAGTGCAAGATGTGCACTCTCCCACTAAATAATTTGTTATTTAATAAATTACTTATTTCTTCTTATGTGATCTGCAATAGATTGCTGATGATTTTTTTGGGCTTAATTTTTATTGTGGTAAAATATACATAACATAAAATGGTAAAATATTCATCATTTTAACCATTTTAGAATGTACAATTCAGTAGCATTTGGTACATTTACGCCGTCATGCACCCATACACTATCATTTGATTCTACAAGATGTTCTTCCCTAAGGAAATCCTGTTAACTGATTTCTATTCCACACTTCCCCCAGACCCTGGAAAACACTAATTTTCTCTCTGTCATTATGGGTTTGCTTATTCTGGATATTTCCTGTAGATGAAATTGTGTAGTATGCAGTTTTTTGTGTCTGGCTTCACCTCGTTTCCACACAGCAAGATGCTTTTTAGGTTCATCTGTGGTGCTGTTCATCTGTAGCGATACTTCATTCCTTTTTATGGTCAAATAGTTATAGTCCATTATATGGATATAACACATTGTGTTTATCCATTTGTTGGCTGATAGACAACTTGTGTGGTGGGTTGTGCTGCTATGAACATTTGTGTACAAATTTTTGTCTGAACACCTGTTTTCAGTTCCTTTGGTTATAGACCCGGGATTGGATTTGCTGGGTCATATGGTAATTCTATGTTTCATTTATTGAAGAGCCACCAATTGTTTTCCATAGCATCTGTACCATTTTACATTCCCATCAGCAATGTGTGAGGACTCCAATTTCTTTGCCTCCCTAAACACTTTTTAAGAAATGTATTTATTTGACTACAGCCTTCCTAGTGGATATGAAGTGATATTTTGTGGGTTTGATTTACATTTCCTTAATGACTAATGGCATTGAGCACATTTTCATGTGCTTGTTCATCATTAATGCATCTTTTTTGGGAAAATATCTATTCAAGCCCTTTATCCATTTTTAAAGTTGGGTTGTTTTTTGTTTGTTTTTTAATTGTAAGAGATCTTTATGCACTCTTTTCACCAGACTCATATATGTGATTTACACATATTTTTCAGATGTGGGTTGTTTTTTACTTTTCAATAGTGTCCTTTGATTAACAAAAGTTTTAAAATTTTGATAAAGCCTAATTTATCTATTTTTCCTTTCTTGCTTGTACTTGGTGTCATATCTAAGAAACCACTGCCAAATTCAAGATAATATAGATATATTTTTTTCTAAGAGTTTTATAGTTTTAGCTCTTTCATTTATGTGTTTGATCTATTTTGAGTTAGTTTTTGCATACGGTGTGGAGAAGAGTTCAAACTCCATTCATCTGAATGTAGTTGTCTCTGCACCATTTATTGAAAAGACCTATATTATACCCATTGGATGATATTGGCAAACAAATAAAAATATCAGTTGATTAAACAGAATAATCAGAAAAAAAAGAGTTAAAAGGTATCAAAATCAGAAAGGTAGAAGTAAAATTGTCCCTGTCTGCAGATGATATAATCTTGAATATAGAAAACCCTAAAGACTACACACACACACCTATTGAAATTAACAAACTTATTCAGTAAAGTTTCAGGGCACAAAATCAACATACAAAAATTAGTTGTATTTCTGTACACTAACAATGAATTATTTGAAAAGAAGACCAGGAAAACAATTGCATTTTCAAAAGATGATCAGGAAAACAATTAGCACCAAAAAGAATAAAAAACTTAGGCATAAACTTAACTAAGGATGTAGAAGACATAGCCTGAAAACTACTGACTGCTGATGAAAGAAATTAAAGAAGATGAACAAATGGAAGGATATCTCAAGTTTATGAACTGGAAGAATTAATATTGTTAAATTGTCCACACTCCCCCCAAATATGTACAGATTCAATGCAATCCACATAAAAATTCCAGTGGTATTTTCTATAAAAGTAAAAAAGAAAAATTCATATAGAACCTCAAAAAACTCTCAAAAAACCAAAACAATCTTTAGAAAGAACAAGGGTGAAGGCATCACACTTCCTGATTTCCAAGTACATTACAAGGCTACAGTAATGAAAAATGTGATATGGAATTAAGGGCAATATATAGGTCAATGGAACAGAATAGAGAGCTCAGAAATCAATCCATGCTTATATCATCAACTAATCTTCAATGAAGGTGCCAAAAATACACAGTGGGGTAAGGATAGTCTCTTTAACAAATAGTGTTGGGAAAACTGGATGTCCAGCATGTAAAGAAATGAAATTGGACCCTTATCTTACATCATACACAGAATCAATGTGACATGGATTAAATATGTATACATAGACCCGAAATGGTAAAATTCCCAGAAGAAAAAATAGGGGAAAAGATTCACTGGTTTTCATGATGATTTAATGGCGTAGGCAACAAAGCAAAAATATCCAAGTGGGATTACAAACAAATATTGCATGATTCCACTTACATGAGGTATCTAAAATGGTGAAACTCATAGAATCAGATAGTAGAATGGTGGCTGATAGGGGTGACGCGGAGAGGGAAATGGGGAGATGCCCTCAGTGGGCATAACATTTCAATTGTGTACGATGAGTACATTCTAGAGAGCTGCTATACAACATTGTTTCCATAGTTAGTTAATGCTTCATTGTACACTTAAAATTTGTTAAAAAGGTAAATCTCATGTTAAGTATTTTTACCACAATAAAATGAAATAAAAATTTAATTGATGATAAATGTGAGGGTTTATTTTTGGATTTAATTCCATTTCATTTATTTATATATCCTTTTGTCTGTATGCTAGCTATTTTGATTACCGTAGTTTTGTAGTAAGTTTTGGAGTCAGAGGATAATACTGTTTTTGTTTTTCTTTCACTAGATAAATTAGTCTCCAGATTCTGTTTTCCTTTTTCAGATTGTATGTGGTGGTGCCACAAAGCTGTCGCTGCCTGAAAGGGCTCTTTGTGTAGATACCTGAGAGAATCGAGGACCTTTGTGATACCTCCGTGTTCTGAATCTTTGAGTTATAATCAGATACAATGAGACTTTTCTATTTATACATGTGCAATACACTACATATTTTTATGTGTGTTTATACAGCCATCCATCTGAAAGGTGGATTCTTTGAAATGTAGCGACTGAGCTATAGGATACCCATATTTTAAAATGTGATGGGACTTCCAAAATACATTCCCAGTCTTTACTTGAACTTATTATGTATGAAAGACTAACAGTAATGCCACTTATGATGTCTTACAAGAATTTTTACAGAAGGTATCAATCCCTGAATGATGGAAAGAATACATTGTCAGCAAGTACATAAAAATCAATTCCATATAGGGTTCTATTTTTAACTCACAAATGATAATTGAAACCATGCTTTTGCTCATGTGGTCTCCTCTCTTCCCTTTTAGTCTCCTGGTGAGTAGTAATATATTTGAATTAGGTTTTCTTCTTTGGGCAAGTCTTCCCATTATCTCTAGGTGGCCTTTCCCAATTCTTCCTCTCACCTTAGTCTCATTCCAGAATACAGGATACCCGCTTCTGTGGTGTTTCCTTTCCCTGTCCTGTAGTCTTTAGAGATTTCTAGCATAATCCCCATTTCTCTTATTTTGTTCCAGTTATTTGTTTACTTGTTTATAAGTAAGAACATGTGTCTTACTCATCTTTACATTCCCAGTTGCCAAATGACATGATAAGTGCATGAAAAAGGGCTGGGTAAGACTGTCTAGTGAAGGAGTGGAGATTAAACTGAACTAAACCTTTAAATAAGATTACTACAATTAATAGACTCAGGTATATTCTTTGAAAGCATTTTTAAAGAATGGAAGGCTTGGTAATTTGAGATGTGGATTTAGTTCAGAAAATGTGTGGATTTTACAGGGTGGAGAAGTTTCTGAAGAAAATAGCAGAAATAATTTTTAAGAGATTTAAGGAACACTCTAGAGTTAAAGTTCAGAAGACATCAAGATTTCAGGAAATTCACTTGTGGAATTGAGTAGTTAGGCAGAATTAACTGTAGTTTTGAAGTAAACTCCAATAAAACAAAGTAAGAGGAAATAGTTAAAAAATTTTTGTTTTATATTTATAGAAAACAGTTTATAATTTGATTACATACACTATTTTCAAAATAGGCTCTATATAATTTTCCTTAGTTCTTTCATAAATTCACATACAAATACAATATGAATTATATAATTCATTATATTTTTGTTAACAAACTGATTTACCTTTTTTCAGAAAATCATTTTCATTCAACCACTACTTCCCTGGTGGCCTTGTCATATCCGCCAACATTTCCTGTGCTGTATGTTAACAAACTGTCTGAAATTGTTATAGCACTCCCTTAAACTTCAATCTAAAAGTTACAATTGCTAAAAGTGGATGCTGAGATGGTCAAATGATGAGTTTGTCATCAGACTGACCACATCCATGGCTGGAAGGAGGTGGAGTCTGGGGAGAGAATCACAATTACTCATCACTTCCCCTCATGAATCTTCCTCACTTTCCTTGTCACTGTGGTACTAAAAAGTTATGAAACAGCAATAGAAGGGAAAAAAACTTTAACACTAAAACTCAGCCCTAATGTAAAAACAATTGTATTGGAAAATTACAGTATATAGTGTTCTTTAAATAAATGTAGTTAAAGACAGTTAATCTTACTTATATTTGCAACTTTCATTAGAGTCATGATGCATTAATTTTGTTTGTTGAGGATGGTAGTGTTGACCAAGACTAATGTACAATAAGTCCCGTGAGCTGCTGAAATAGGTCATAGCTTTAATCTGCTTTTGTGTGAATTTGTGATGCAACCTTGTTAGGCTGGTC
>PVJD01008205.1:0-74970 GCA_004026545.1 Mormoops blainvillei | reverse complement strand
GCATGGGTGGAACTGGAGAGTATTATACTAAGTGAAATAAGCCAGTCAGTGAAAGGCAAATATTATATGATCTCACCTATGAGAGGAAGCTAATTAACAAAATAAACTAACACACAAAATAGAACCACAGGCATGAAAACCTGGAACAGACTGACAGTGACCAGAAGGGAGGGGTGAGAGGGATAATGGTGGAAAGAAGGGACTAGTCAAAGAACATGTATGAGTGACCCACAGACACGGACAACAGTGTAGGAATTGACTGTGGGGCGGGGCGGGGCAGGGGATGGATGAGGGGATGGGTAGAGGAGAGCAGAGTGGGGAAAACTGGGACAACTGTGATAGAGTAACAATAAAAAATGATTTTAAAGAAAGAAATACTAACCGGTAGCTACCGAATAGTTACAAGGATGTACAGTACAGCATAGGGAACATAGTCAATAATATTCTAATAAGTATGTGCGATGTCAGATGGGTATGAGATTTATTGGGATGATCACTTAGTAAGTTATATAATGCCAAGCACTGGGGTGTACACCTGAAACTAATATAACATTGTATGTCAACTGTAATGGAAAAATCAAAAGTAATTGAATGTCAAAAAAAGAAGGAAGACTTTTCTATTGTTGCAGATAATATAACCTAGTGATGCTAATTTGAAACATTTTTAAAATTTTTCATTCCAGTAGTCATCAATCCTGTAGTCATAATAACTGCTTTCTTGATATCTTTGCAAACAGGTCTTTGGGGCACCGTGTCGCTTTAGGCCCAGTTCAAACGTTGCTTTGCCCTGTTTTATCATTCCAAACATTTGAGGCAGTTCTCTGGCATGGCAGCTTAGTCTCCATTTCCAAGTGGCTCCGTTTAAATATATACATATCTTTAACAAACAAGTGATCAAATGAAACATCATTATAGTGTGACCCCTGACATTTTGGACTCCTGGTGAGATATTATACACAGCACCTGTGAGGATTCATTTGAATCCTACCTAACTTCCAGCTTATAGGAAATAAAGATGGAAGAGTACATTGAATGGTAACCCAGGGAAACAGTCAAACGCATCTGGCTTGTGTGCCATTCTATAACGAAGTTCTCCTGATCTCTTCAAAAAGCCAATGTCATGGGTGAGGGGACGGGACCAGGAGCCTTGTTCTACATTAAAAGACACTGAAGTGATATAAAAGTAAATGCAACATATGAACCTAGATCAGATTCTGGCCCAGGGAAGAAAAGCCACAAAAATTGGGCAGTGGCAGTGGAGAACAACTGCGGAAATGCGAAAATGGATGAAACAGTAGTTGATATGCTAAAATTACTGTTAATTTCATTTCGTTGGAATGACGGCATTGTAATTATGTGGAATAATGTTCTTAAAATCATGAAGTACCTGATGAATATTTAGGGGCAAAATGTCACGATGTCTGCAAGTTATTTTTAAATATTTCAGAAACAGAGAAAGAAAATGTGGCAAAATATTAACAGATGTAGATAGCGGATCTATGACTGTTTATCATTCTTTTAACTTTTCTGTGTTTGGATATTTCAAAATAAAATATTGAAAGAATAGATATATATCTATATATTATAGGTTATATCGGAAATTAAAATGCATCAATGCATTAAAATGATAACAGATATAACAATTAAATTCTATATTTGAGAATAGAAAGAACTTTTATAAGGGCAAAGAAAAGCAGTTTGAAGTAAGGCAAGATAATTTATTTAAACACTATTAAGCACAATTCTATACCAAGGAATCTAAACATACTTGTTAATACTTCTGCATGTGCACACACACAATCTCTTCAAAAAGTATCATTTAATGTGCATAATGCCTCCCAGTGTATAGTCAGTTGGAAGACCTTAATGTATTTTGTTTTCTAAAACTCTGAAGGGCAAAGATTTACTAACACTAGCTGCTTGAGGGCAAGAGTCCAACCCTCTATTAGAAACACGGGTAAACATAGCCAGAAGTTGGTTTTAATTTTTTTTTTAATGTTCGAATGCTTCAAAATATGGTCATTTGCAGAGGGGAGAAGGCAATGCCCTTGTCCTCGCTTTTCTAAAGAGAGAAATCTTTACTTCCTGTCTCGGAAAGTGCAGTTTTCAAATCTCATTTTGTTTGTCCCTGTCGGCCGACTTGGGCCACTGTGGACCGAAGCCTCGAGGACGCAGCAGGCCTTTCGCACCTGCTGGTGGGTTCCTCCCTAAGGCCTCCGCCCGGCCCCAGCTGCACACTGGAATCACGGGCGGAACTCAGCACCGGTGCTGATGCCTGGGCTCCGGCACAGACCCATTGACTCAGCATCCGTGACACCACTTCCTCAGTATGTATTAAGTGCGTACTGTGTGCATCCCAACACTAGGCCAAGGGGTGATGGGTATCCAGCTACAACTATGATTTTGTCTCAAGCAGCTTAGTGCACGCGGGGAGATAAGAAATACACACGATTTGCCTAATGCAAGCCATGCAGTTAGCATGCACCTGGTGTCCTGATGAAAGTCAGACAAATGCTGGAGATGAGCTGGATCCAATTCAGCCACAGGGTCATCTTATTGCCTTTAGGAGGCGTGACCTGTCCTATGGTAAAACTATATAAGAAACACAGAACTCTGTCAACTCAAATCAAGTAATCAGGTTAAAATGAGGTTTAGAAAGAATTCCCTGTGGATGTAGAGGATGCAGTGGACAGAGGCAGATTTAACGGCGGGTGCCCCGGGCACACACCCTGGTCCCCGACTTCTGAAGACGTGTATTTTTATTTTCCCTGTCTCTCTCTCTCTTCTTTTTAAGGGGCCCGATATTTTCTTTTGCACTCGGGGCCTCAACCGACCACAATCCGCCTCTGGCAGTGGAAGACTCTTCGTGCCTGATGGGAAGGTATTACACTTCGGAGAGTCAAGGGCATGCCAGCTCCCATTAAACTCTAAAGGAAGTGAACCACACCAGGACGGCCAAGCACACAGCGAAGTCACACACACCTGTGTACCTGCCACTTGGATGCTGCCATCGACGCTTCACTTGGCGTCCTCCCATGTTCATCCTTCTATCGGTCCCTCATCTAGAGGCTTTTAAAATTATTTGACAATCTGTATGTACTTGGTATTACTACTTACAGAATATAGCATACTCTAGTAGTAATACAGAAAATTAGAATTAGTATTGTGGCTCCATTATGAAATATGTCAATAAGTACTTGACTTTAAGTTTCAGTTGAAAAGAGTATTGACTTATTTAAGAAAATTTAAGACTCACCAGATAAACCTGATGCATTCAATGAACTAGAATTATTTAAGAATTGAAGAAGATTTGCTTGTTCTAACTATTTAGGGTGCTTAAAATATTTAAAGCATGCAATATTTTAAGTGTAATTACTGTGGTTTGAAATGTGAAACAGTATTGAAATTAATCAAAGGCCTTTTCAATGGCCTTTATTAAAATTAAAATTTTATAATTTATACATATATATCAACGAAAATTATATATTTTTTATTTCTGAAAGTCAAATGAAATATTATGTATTTAAAAGTAAACCCAAAGAAGCCACAGCAGAAAAGCCACTCTCAGTCACCGAAACGTCACATCGGTAAGTGGACTGTGATCTTGCCCACGGAGTGGTTTAGAGAGAGGCCCAGCGGGGAGAGAACTGTGTTTGTCGGGGACCAGGGGAGACATCTGGAGATGAAACACAAAACCCGTGACAGTACACGGCCAAGGGAGGACCAGGACGTGGCACCAATTGTTCTGCCAAGGCTCACCACTGACCTGGACCAAGTTGGCACTATCAACGCCATTTCATGAGTGCTTGGAGAGAAGTTATATGGCTTAAGTCACACGGTTAGTGTTTCTAGACCTGAACTCCTTACCTCCCCCTACATCCCCAAACTTTATTAAAACATCTTTAGCACCTGAAGGGAAAATATTAAAATGACTTAAGAGAGCTAGAGCGAACTTCAAAATCCGGTTAAATCCTGAAAGAAGTGAGCCACAACTTGGGGCAGGGGGCAGGGGACAGTGTGCAGTTCGGAGTCTGGAGGTAGGTGAAGAATTCAGTAGCGGAAGTGAAATATCCAGGACCCAAGAGGGACGCTGGGGAAGGACTCTTCCTGTGTCCCCGCTCTCAGTGAGGGGCATTTCAGAGCTCCTCAGGGGCCCATGCCAACCTGAGTTTTCCGTTGCCCTTGACTCTACCTTCTCACCCCAACCCCAGCACCTGGTCGTACCATTTCCCTCCTCGGTAGCGCATAAATCCAGCCTCCCTCCTCCCTCCATCCAGCTGGCGGCCTCTCCCTCCCTGGGCTGAGTAACCGAGTGGCCCCTCCCTGTCTGCACCCCTCTGCCTCCAGCCTCGCCCATTCCTGGCCTTCTCTCTGACTGCTCAGAGCAATCCTTTCAAAGCCCACACAGAGTTATACCTTCCTTGTTCAACCGTGCAAAGTCCTAACTCTCTAAGGTAGCATCTCTCAAGGTTTCCACCTGGTCCCCCTGCCACGAGAGGCTCAGAGCTCCAGCGGCTAGTGCAAAAATCTAGGACGCAGTAGGCGCTTCACGTCTGACAGTCTGAAAGAAACCAAGACGTGGCCCTAGATATCTGCCTGATTCCCTCACACCTTTTCCTCTGTCCAACCTGCCTTTTGCACTTCCCTTTGAAGGAGAGTGGGTGGGATTTGAACACACAGGAGATCTTTGGGGAGAAGAGCCGTGCCTGTGGGGATTGCGGAATAGGGTCCCGGGAAGAAAACGCGTGGATATGGGTCTGAAGCCAACATATGCCGAGCAGCTCTGGCGACGCGCTGCTCAGTCCCTGTGCTAGATCCTGATCACAGGGCAGTTGCTGCTGCAACGGTGCGCTCACTGGGGCTCGGCTTCTTTTTGAAGAGCAGCGTGTCTGTTAACAATTGTGTGTCCTATTTAATTAAACCCGCACAGCAATCCCCTGCGATAAGTACCGTGGATGGGGAAGCAGGGTCGCAGAAGCACCTATGCAGGAAATCGAGCCGTCTGGCCCTCGACCCTCAGCTCGGAGCCCCTGAGCTTAGCACACACATCTCCTGCCCCCGAGTCCACATTCTAATGAGGGCTAAATAACACATAAGCAAACACAGGAGCATGTCAGAGTGGGACGGGGGGGCGCGGTGGAAGTGATCAGGAAGGACACTCTTGATGGGGGGGCCACAGAAGACTTGTTTTGAAGGAGACATTGAACCGAAACCTGAATGACAAGAAGGAGAAGTTGCACAAGAGCTGAGGTGAGCGGCTCCCGGCACAGGGAACCCCAGCGAAAAGGCTAGGAGAGCGCTGAGAGGCTCTGAGAGGCTGGTTCCCCTTAGGGGTTTGCCTTTCACCCTCGCAGTGGAAGACGTTCAGTGGCTGCCACAGGGGGTGCTGTTTGGTGTGACTGAGGACCTCCCCTGGGCGAGTCTGGGGCAGACAAGCTGTGGGAAGGCTCTTCGTGTGGCCCCTGCAGCCACTGAGCCGCATAGGGCCCTGGTGGAGGGTGGTACGGGGGCTCGGGCGCGTTCGCACTGAGCCAAGCGGACTCACGTTTTCTTTGAATTTGAAGCCGAGGTTCTTAGTACATTCGGAGTCATCCTGCCAGATGCCTGTGGAGTTCTCCAGCGTCAGCCAAGTGCCCCGGGCCAAGCAGTGTCGGTAGGCCCTTCCCGAGTCCTCTGGAAGTAAACACAGCTCTGAGGGGAAGGTCAGGACACGCAGCCGGCTCCCCGAGCCCCTGCTAAGGCCCGGTCCTCACCGCAAAGCTGTGGAAAATCCCAGGGCAGAGGGAGTTTTACTTCCCCGTGGTGCGTGGGGGGAGGGAAGGGGCTCATTAGCATCCCCACTGTTTATTTGGGACAGAAAGAAAAACACAGTAGCCTCTACATTTTGTAAGAAGCCATGATCCGCTAATGGCCGCCGTGTTTACCAAAGTCTCTGGACGAGAGCAGCAACCCCCGCTCCACCTCCACGACCCCGTCAGCCCCGCACCCCATGACTGGGGGAGGTGAGCTCTCCGAGGCACAGGCCAGCTGGATACACCCATCACGGCTGCGGGAACTCGCCCAGGGGACCATATCTTCCTGATGCTTGGGAGGCAGTCCGGGAAGAAGACAGTGGACCAGACCTGCTCAGCCTCTGACCAGCTTTGTGGCCTGCGCCCGGCCCCCCCATTCTCTGGGCCTTCCGGCCCCTTTAGCAGAGCCTCGGATAATGCTGATACTGACCCTCCTCACTTTGGGGGAGGATTCAGTGACAGTGCGTGTGCAAGCGACGGGCAAAGTGTCCTGCCCATGATGGCGGCTGTGTGACTCAGTCACATCTATTCCAGGAGCCCTTCTCCCGAGGGATTGTCCTCCTACCTGGACGACAGGGACTGGACATGCAAATGAGAAACTGAGATTCGTTAGAGCTTCCTACTCCTGACCCTGCATGTAGTGGGCCAGCAATAGCCATTTACTGAATTTCATTGGTCGGTCCCCACGTGGTACTTCTACCTGCCCCCCTGACGGCTTTACTCGGGTGTCTAATGGACATCTCAAAAGCACTCCCTAAACCAAACTCTTCATCATCTTCTCAAACCTGCTCCACCTACAGATTCTCCCACCTCAGCTGATAGCAAACCCATCTTCCCAGGGATCTGGCCCCAAACCTTGGAATCATCCTTGTTTTCTTTCTGCCCGTCATAGCCTTCCCCTGGCCCATCGGCCAATCCTGCTGTCTCTAACCTTCACACATACCCAGACTCTGAGCACTGCTTCTCCCCTGCTGTTGTCCGAAAGGGAACCCCCTTGGATTTTACCCAGATTATTGTGAGAACCCCCGATACTCATGGGCTGCAGGGAACCCCGCAGTCAGAGTGAACTCCGACAAAGGTCGGTCACATCATGTCGCGCCTCATTGAAAATCATCCCAGGGCTCTGAAAAGATGTCAGAGTCTTTATGGCCTCCCACAAAGTCCTGGAAAGTCCTGCACCAGTGCTCTCTGACCTCACCTTCTTTTGCTTCTCTTCCCCCTTCACTCCAGCCACATCGGCCTCCTTGCTCTTTGAGGAACACAGCAAACATGCTGCCCAAATAGTGCAGAATTTGCACTCCTAGCCTCCTTCCCTGCTGAACGCTCCTCCCCTACTGGCTAAACCCCTTACCTCCTTTAAGTTGTCACCAAGACCTCACCTTGTCATAACGCCCACTCCCACATTCCCATCTCTTTCCCTCCCATCTTGTTTAAAATACATCCCATTCAAACGCACTCCATACTTAGTGACGCTGTTTCTTGATTATTGTTTGTCTGTTGCTCGAATGTGAGTCCCACAAGGAGAGAAAATGTATTCCATTTTTGGTCACTAATATATCCTAGGCCCTTAAAACAATGCCTGGCACACAATAGGTCTTCAATAAATATCTGTTGAAGGAGTGAATGACAGTCATGTCAACTGACACTGTGTCCTCCACACCGGCCGTGACTGCTCTGTGCTGAGGACGCAGAGACAAAGGAGGCACAGCCCCAAGTCTAGCAGGAGGAGGAGACATGCAAGTAAAAGCGTTGTCAAATGTTGTAAATGCTACGGTGGAAGGTCACTCAGGTATATCCGGGGCCTCGGAAAGGCAGGGAGCCACTGCACTTGTGGGCAGTAATCCGAGAAATTTTCTAGAAGAAGGGAAGTTTCGAGCTGAGGCTTTAAGTTGGGTTCATAGACAGAAAAGTGTGGGCAAGGCGCTGGGTGGAAATGGCTGGGCAGGTGTAGGAGCCTGGAGTTGTTTATTTGGCTGGAGTGGAGATGGGGGGAAATACTAGAGAGGTCAGCAGGGCCATGCGATGGAAGGTCTTGAGCACCGTTCAGGGGCATTGGTGATGGGCCAACGTAGTCCGATGTGCATTTCAGGAAACTTTGTGCAGGTGGTTAGAAGGGGGTCAGGCCTGAGGCAGGGACCGGGGAGGAGAAGTGGGAGCAACAGCTGAGAGAGATGAGTGGTGGCAGGGGAGGGGGAAGAGGGGCTGGGGGGTTTTGCTACCAGCCACGTGGGGGATGCTGGGGGAGCAGGTGGAATGTGAGGATATTTTTGTCTCCTCCACTTTCTATTCCTTTCTGTCCCTCAATTCCCACTTCATCTGATGACAAGCCTTCACTGCTCTACCTCCTGTATTTTTTTTTAACTCTTTTCTCTTCTCTCCTTTTGTCTCTGCTCAAATCCAGCCCCTCACCATCTCTTTTTTCGGGCCACTGAAGTAGCCCTCAGCCTGGCCTCCCCACTCCTGCCTCAGCCCAAGAGCCACAGGTCACCAACGTCATCTCTCCACGCTACGAAGCTTTTGTCCTTCTCCTGCCTTAACACCTTCAGCAGCTCCACGTAATCTTTCTCCACAGAAGGAAGTTAAAAACCCTTAGTGTAGCACAATTTCCTGCATGATCAGGCCCAGCCTCATCCTCAGTCTTACATGCCATTACAACCGTATCCACCATTACAGCCTGTATCCACCGTTACACAGGCTCCCTTCCCATATGACGACGTCCCCTCCCCTAATCTTATGTCACAAGAATGCTTCTGCATCCCTTCTTCTCTGACCCCCCTCCCCTGGCTCCACATTTCCCTTTTACTACAAGAACCCATTTGGGTTCTAAAGACTTCATGCACAATAGGTCGAGTGGCAAAGCGACGTCCCACCTTTTGTGAATCACATTCCCCTCAGTACATTCTAGAAACCCACAACTCATTTTCCTAAGCCTTAACTCCATTTCTTTGTAAGCTTGACTCTCTGATCACTTTTTCTCTTAAAGTGCAACGGGCCTTCTACATTTAGCTCCGGGGGATAAACAGGTAGACAGCAGGGCTGGGTGGTGGTGGTGGTCCCCTGCACGTGACCTTGAGGGGTCTGCGCACATTTGGGGCCTTAAAGACCCAGAGGGGCCCAAGGGGCTCGAACTCAGCCTCAGCCTCAGCTCCCATCTAGGAAGCGCCTACCGCGTGGCTGACTCGGAGCATGTCTTCTCATTTATTCCTCAAGGCAACCTCAGGAAGCGGCCATTACAGTGCCCAGGGTCCCGGCAGTTTGCCAAGAGTCTGAGTGTAGAACAGAGGGACGGGGTCTGACCCCAGGGCTCCAGACTCCGTGTCCGGTGCTCTTCACGCCTCACGGAGCTGACCCCTCTGGCCCAGCAAGCTCCCTAGTACCTTCCCTCCCACCTTCCTTTGAACCTCACAAAATCAGATCTCCGGGGCTAATTCCACCGGATCCCACCAGAGGGCAGTTTTGTCAGCCCTCCCATCCAGAAGCGCCTCTTCTTTTAAAACTCTCCCTTTGCACTGGGGGCCTCAGAAAGCTGAAACCAAATTTTCACTGATGCGACCATTTCTTGGGCAGAAATTAAATATAAAAATATCACCATCTCGCCTGCTCAGACACCCATTCTCACTTTGTTTTGCCCGGAACTTTTCACCTGCTTCTGTTTCTTCGGAGTGATTCTCAAGGTTTTACCTGCTCTTAGATTTATCCATGGTCTTTGGTCAAAGGCCGAAGAGTCCTAAGCAGTAACTGTTTCTCTCTCCTTTCAGTGAAAGAAGCAAGGGGCTGAGTTGCTGGCGCAAATGGGGGCTGAAGTCCTAAACAACCATCACCCCCTTTCCACAGGCTCAGGGCAGACTGAGTGATTCAACTCTCCACCCAAGCCCCCTGGGGCTTAAAAACGCCCGTTTGATAGCGCTTCCTCCCAGGGCTACGGCAAGGGTGGTTTTAATGTCCTCCCTCCTCACTGGACAAGCCGGAGCTGCATGGACGGAAGCATCCCCCTTTCTCTCCGCTGCTTCTTTCTCACCTGCGTCACGGTGCTAATTCTTACCCTCCCTGCAGCCCGTTTTGTGGAAGCCAGGCCTGGGCGCTACCATTTCAAAGAAAAGAGGGCCATTTTATTAATAGGACATCCAGGCAGAGAAAAATCGCAGGAAGATAAGAGAAGCGGAGAGAAGAAGGAACGCGTATTCCTGACAGCTTAGAAGGAAATCTTCGGTGGGAGAAGACTAGAGAAAAGCACTTGATCAGAGCCCTTTCTCTAGCTGCTCCCCGGCTGCTCTACCCAGCAGGGACCGGCCTTTAAAGTAACCGTCAGAAGTCGGTAAAAGGAGACATTACCTTCACGCCACCCAGGTAAGTATGAAGGGCAGGGAACGGAGACATTTCCTGGAGAAGAATGAGGCCAGCATAGATACCGATCAAAGGTTCCGTTACAAAATATGCCTGCAGAGACAAGAAGGGCTGATTGGGCAGCACCGCCAGAGCCTGGGGCCTGTGGGTGGAGCCGGAGGCACCGGGAGCCCACAGCCCAGCTTTCCGGCATCAGGCATCATCGGAAGCTGTAGTAACCTGCACTGGGAGCCACCCGGGCATCCGGTCCTCCAGGCAGGTCCAGGATTAACAGCAACAGGCAGGGGACAGGAATGCTTAACGCAGCCCCAGGCTCTGTGGCTTTGTCTAGCCAACAGGACCCCTGGCGGTGGTCCGGTGAATTATGTCCATGTGCATGTCATCCTGGTTTTGGTTTATTTCACAGGAGCTGAGCTCGCGCAGAAGCCCGGGGTCAGGAGGACACTTGGATGTTCAGCCAACGCCTTCCGTTCCATATGAATTAAATAACTGTCAAACTTTCACAGATCATCCCCGGAACACCCTTGCCGTGAAATGTGCAAAAGGACCAGCGATATTAGGGCATCTGCAGAATGGGAGTCTTTTGTCATCTGTGCCTGACACAAACACTGCCTGGTCATCCTTCTCCATTTGAACGCTAATCTGTGGATCCTTATGAAATATCTGGGCCATCTCCAGCGCTCGGTGATGAGAAGCTACCAACAGAAGCCCTAGCCCTTGCAGGCCTCCCAGAATCAGATGAAGGGGTTTCAGGGCGGATCCCCAATACCTGTTTTGCAGGCTCCTCACCCCAGGGAGCCAAGTATCGTGCCCCACCATCTGCTCCCTGTTAGGCTAGAACTCAGGGTGCAGTGCCGGATTACCGTTATTGGACCCTACAAACGCAGACCCGCTAGGTTAGGCGCTGGCCTGGTGCCGCGTGGGCCCGGCCACCAGGCGTCAGCACTCTTTCCACGTGAGTGGTGCTGAGCTGCTCCTGGCGTGGCTCCAAGCGAGCAGGACCTGCCCCCCTGAGACCTCAGAAGACAGGGTCCCCCAAAGCAGGAGATGGTCCTGGAACAGACCAAGCCTTGATTGCTGCCTTCTGGGCTGAAGGAGGAGTTACATGGAGAAGGGTGTGGCTTGAAGGTAGGCATGGCCTTTGGGTCAGGAACAGGGACAGTTTATAGTCTCTTGTCAACTGGGGGAATAAGGAGGGGGCAGCTTTTATCCACAGTCCCGTGTGCAGAGGTAATGAGCGCATGCTTCTTACTTTTTCTTTTTCTTAGAAAAAAAGAAACAGAAGAATCTGGACATGCCCAAAGAGTCAGTATGTGGGCAGGAGAGGCCATCGACTGACCAAACTATTAACAATTTTGCTAGAATGCTCTGAACCTAGTGTCGAGCTGGATAAGAGAAATGTTATGACTCAGCTTTAGCCATAGGATCTAGAAACCCCCCACCCCGCCCCCACCCCAGCAAACACTCGCAGATTCCCAGCTGAATCTATGACAGTGGCTCAGGCTACATGGCTACGTGGTGAATGTGCCGTGACAGATGGCTTTTTATCGAAGATGGCCACAAGTACATGCATCCCATCTCACATGCCCTTTCACAGCCAGAGGTGGGAGTCCTTGCCCTTGAAGCTGGGTAAGTGTTTGTAACCGTCTGACCAACGGAATGTGGCAGAAGTGACTTCGAGGCTAGGTCATAAAAGGCAGCCTGGCCTCTGGTCATCTTGCCCTTGGAACCCAGCCACCATGTTGTGAGGAAGCCCAGGCCGGAGGAAGAGGCCACGTGGGGGTTCTCTGGCCAACAGTCGCAGCTCAGCTCTCCGCTGAGAGCCAGCGTCAACCAGCAGACCCGGGTGTGAACAAGACTTGAGCTGATTTCAGCGCCCAGCCTTTGTCTTGCAACTAAACTCCAGGCATTGTAGAGCAGAAACAAGCCGTCATCCCCAAAGTGCTTGGTCCGAATTCCTGACCCACAGAAACTGTGAGAGATCACGGATGAGTATTGTCAATGGTGTGAGCCACTGAGCTTTGGGGCCGCTTGTTACACAGCCATAAATTACTAACACTTGCGCTTACCAGAAGGTTCTTTGAGTAAGTCTCTCCGGCACTTCTCTTTGTACTGAGCCCACTTTCGAGTTGTCTCCTGAAGGAGAGATCCTGAAATCTGAACAGAGAAAACTATGATGACCCGCTAGTTAGCCGCAAGCACAGAAGTGGCCCTGTTATCATCTCATACCGTGGTTCTCAAGCATTTCAGCTGAAGGGCCCCTAATGGCCTGCACCAAGATACAGAAGTTCTTTGGCACCTTAAGTTCTATTTAAAAGATACACATGAATTTTACCTTTACTCCCTAATCGAATCCTATTGGTTTTAATGTAACTAAGAAAGATTTTTTTTCAGTCTTCAAAGGAGGTTGACATTTCGAGAGGATGTAAGATACCCATCCTGAAGTTTCAGGCTCTCCCAGACAAACAGCTGCATGCTTCTAAGGCCATGCGGATGTCAAGAGAGGAGCAGCGCACTAAGACATCTCAGTCATGTGTCAGAGAGCCAGAGGGATGGCAGGGGCTGCACCGCCCTGCTTAGGGGCCCGCACCCTCCCACCCAGGTGTCTGCACCATCCCGCCGAAGTGCCTGCAGGTCCAGAATTGAAGACATAGGGCAGTCAGGTGCTCTGCAATTGAACTGAAGCTTTGGGACTTTTTTCCTCCTGACATGAACGATTTCATCGCATAGAACCTTAGATGAACAGTATATAGTTTTTGGGTCTTAGATATGCAGAATTGGGCTGTCTAACAACTTCTAATTGGGTATCTGTACCACTTCTTTGGCTTTAAAAGGGTGTTGTTGTTGTTGTTGTTGTTGTTGTTTGTGTTTTTCCCCCCCGGCTGGGTGCCTCATTTGGTTGGAGCATCGTCCCTACACCTAAAGGTTGCAGTTCGATCTCCGGTCCGGGCATGTGCAGAAGGCAACCAATTGATGTTTCTCTCTCACATCGATGTTTCTCTCTCTCTCTCTCTCTCTCTCTCTCTCTCTCTCTCTCTGTTTCTCTCTCTCCTCCCCTTCCTCTCTCTCTAAAATCAATAAACATAGCCTTGGGTGAGGATTACAAAGAAAAGAGGGGTGATTTTTCTTCTTCGATTTACTCATTTTTATTGAGCACTTACTGTGTGCCAGGTTTTGCATCAGGGAGAAATCGAAGGGGATACAGAGAAGAACACAACATAGCCCCTGCCCTCAAGGACTTAGAAGCTACTAGAGATAAGGTGATTACAGTTGGCCCTTGAACAACATGGGGACGGGGGTACCAACATCGCCCCCCCATGTAGTCACAATCTATGTATAACTTTTGACTCCCCCCAAACTTAGTTGTCCACTGGTATCTTCGGGGACTGGTTCTAGGACTTTCTGAAGACACCAAACTCTGTGGATGTCCGAGCTCCCTGTATAAAATGGTGTAGATCAATGTATACAATCTGCCCTCCACATCCTCGGACTCCCAACTGTGTATCAAAACAGTATAGGTATTTATTTTTTAAAATTCATTTATAAGTGGATCCACACAGTTCAAACCCATGTTGTTCAAAGGTCAGCTGTGTGTAATTGGCATGCAAAGTCAAGTGACATTCTTGCTCCATCCTCTGCTTCCGGACAGGCTCTTCCCCTAGTGACTCAGTATGGGCACCGTTTTCATCTCAGTCACAAACCAGAAACCAGGAGTTGCCCTCTGCTCCTCCCTCTCCCTCACCCGCAATCCGCTGAGACACCAGATCCTGTCCTCCTAAATTTCTTCCTTGCCGAACCCTGCCTCCCGTTTCCTCCACCTCTGGCCCGGTGTCCCCCTTTCACACTGTTCCACAGTGACAGGCCCACAGGGCAGACTGAGCACAGGGTTCTCTTGCCTAAAGTCTGGCCCTCTTGGTCCTGTTGACTCAAAATTTAACTCAGCCATCGCAGTCCCAAGTCTCTCAACCCCAGTCACGCTCTCTCATGACTTCGTGTCTTTGCACTTCCCCCCGGCATCCCCCCCACCCTCATCTCCATGTGGTTCAGTCCCCAGACACCGCTCAAGGCTCGACTCAAGCCTAATGAGCCTGGTCCTACGTGACCGCTTCTCTCACTGGAGTCTCGCGCTTGTAACCCTTCTTTTCAGTGCTTTTTGACCCCATACACGACTGATTCCTATGGCCCATCACATTGTACTGTCATCGGTGAGTCACTTGTCCATCACCTTCACTACCCCACACGCTCTTTGAGGGCTGAGATGGGGCTTTCACCTCTGAATGCAAGGCCCTAGAACAGGGCTGGAGTTATAGTCCTCATTCTCATGCTAAAGAAATAGAGGTGTAGCAGTGGGGTGGAGCAGGGGAAGGAGGCATGAACATGCGAGGGTTTAAATATGCGATCTGGGCTAAAATCAATCATTAATCAGTTGGCTTTGCCTGTGTCTTTGTCTCCTCTCACAATCGAATGCCAGGTAGATATGCTGCAAGAATGAAGTAGGGACAGGTTCAGCGACAGGAAGCCAGGGAAGCCTGTTATAAACTGGGAGACACTCCACCTAAAGGCATCCAAACACACACACGCACACACACACACACACACATATGCACGCACACACCCTAAACAAAACAACAAACACACACACAAAAACAATCTATGAACTTGGTGGGTAACCAGCTTTCACCTCCTGAGTAATTAGTTCTGTCCACTCTCTCTGCCCAGCTTGCCCCAGCCCCCAGCTACACCTTTCATGGTGGGGTCTGTGAGCACTTCCTTTGCATTTCTTCCAGAGAACCACGCAGCCAACTTTTTGAAGAACTAGCATGGTCCTCATGAGACTAGAGGGTCCTGAACTCTCTCAATTCCTGGTGTCTTTGGAGCAAAGCACCCCTAAGCCAAAAGAAATATCTAAAGTCCCACTTATTAAGTAGGTAGGTCCCAAAACCTCAGTAAGTATTTACGTCCTAACAACTTAGCACCCACTGAGGGCCGCACAACTTCTCAAACCCGAGACTCAGATCGGATACAACTGTCTTTGTTCCACGTCGATTTTTGTGCTGTACTTGCTATTTATCACAGCAGCTTCAGAAAACCCAGTTTTGCAAAAAACGCAACATCACTAAAAGTCGTGCAGCATGATATAATGTTGAAACCATGAACTGTCTCTGGCTGGTAACTCACACAGCTGTCACAGATGGTTTCTTCCCTTGAAAAATTAAAGTATCTTAGAGCGCCCCTGTGAATTCCCAGCAGTGCCCGGGGGCATCTTAGCACAGCGGGTAGGGGCCATGGGACTAGCCAATAAATAATAATGATGGTGATAATGATGATGAGATAATCGGCCTGTATCCCTCGGTTTCAGTTTCCAATGAGTGTTGAATCTCCATTTATAATATCTCTCTCTGCGTTATGGCCCAAGAGACAAGATAAGAGTTGATTAACACATTAGGATGTTTTTACCTCCTAATGGGACCACAACTAACTCTATATTCGTTTCACAAATTTAGCAGAGGAGTTGGTAAACAAACTGTAAACTTCCAGAATCTACCAAGTCATAAAGGGAAGACCCTTTCTTGGATAAAGGGCCGTGTGCATCCTTGGAGGTGTCACTGGGATCTGACTGAGGAAGAGTCAATAAAGTCGGTGTCCTGTACGTGAGCTGTCCCTGCGCTAACGTTCCCCCCGACCCCCCGCCGCTCTTTGCCATGACTGAGGGTCATGCTCAAAAACATAAAAAAAAATACAAACCATAAGAAACACTGAATTTGGTCAGCTTAGGAGAGCCAGACAAACTCAGACTGTCTTCCCCGGTACTTGTGCTAAAGACACTGAAAACACAGCCAGGCCCGAACACAATCCCGAGGGCAGGAGGCCCGCCAATGATGTTTCCCACCTGGAAACGCCCAGCGTGATTCCAAACCTCTTTCTCTTGCTTAGGTGGCAGCATCGGAAGGGACTCGGGACAAGCGGGGACAAAGCATTCTGCTGGCTTTCTTTAAATAAACCCTCTAATATTATTTGTAATGGAAGGAATTACTTCATCGTAAATAAAATTAAAATTATAGATAAGCAAAAAGGGAGAAGATAAAAATCACAATCTTATTGCTCAGAAATTATCATTTCTGCAGGCGAGGTATCCTTTTTCTCCTTTTCTTTTTTAATTTTAACCAAAAAGGGAAATCATATTGTTCTGTAACCTCTTTTTCACTGGAAGATAGAGTGTGAATATATTTCCGTTTCAAGAACCATTCTTCTAGAACACCATTTTCACAGCTATGTAATTTTCTAGTGATAAATGCGATATAATTTATTTTTTTAATTTTCTAGCTTTAGGGATCTGTGTTGTTTCAGCTATTTGCTAATATAAATGATGCTGTAAGGGAAATATTCATAAACGTTCAAGCACATCTTTATTAGGAGAAATTCTCTGAACTGGAATTTCTGGGTCATAATGTATACATTTCTAAAGGGTTTGATAAGGTACTGCCTAACTATCCATCCTGGCCAAAAAATATTCTTTTAATTTAAAAATATGTACCCTTTTACAATCCCATCGGCAATGTGTGAAAGAGGTACGAATTCACTTCCTTAATAGCCTTAAAGAGTTTTATGTTTTTTGATGCCCAAATGATGGTTAATTAACTTAATTGAGCTGTGAGGCAAGTGAGCGGGGTGGGGAGAAATGAGGCCACAACATTATTTCCCTGCTTGAATTTAGAAACAAAACTATCCCTGAGAATTTCTCATTAAGTGAATTTTTATGAAGACTTCCTGCCAGAAAACACACCACGATCATTTATAATCCATGCAGGGAAAGGATCGAGGAGCAAAATTCACCACGAAAGTCTACACAAAGCCTCGTAATATAAACGTTTGGAGAACTGGGAGGAGGGCCCTCGGGATTAAAGACACACTGTGGAGGACAGAGCCAAGGAGGCCGGAAAACAGCCCCAGTGGCAGAGGGGGGAGGGGACACGCTAACAGGCACATTATGGATTATGCGTGCACCAGAGTGAAGCCACATTATGCTCGTGGCTTTGTCTGTGTCCTAAGCTGGCACTGCAAAGTCTGCTGTTTCAACATGTAAATATTCATATGTCAGCCACTTCCAAGGGATGCTAAGGAAGGACACAGGTTCCTTCCATACCCTGCAAGACCCAGCAGCTCCACTGTTCCCGTGGCCGCTGGTGATCATTCAAGTCCTGTGAATCTTAACCTCCCCATCTGTGAAATGGGTTCAGTAGTAATACGTTTCTCAGAGACTTGCCGCAGTGGGTAAGCAAGGTGATTTACGACAAGTGCGAAGCTCTGCGGCAGTACCCGGCACCTGATCGGCCGTCCACTCATAGTTGTGGATAGAAGGTGAACAAATCTAGATAACTAGCTGAATACATTCAGTTTCAGTCTGAGACAGAGAACTGAAGCAAAGGGTGAGGGTTCTGTGTCAACTTTCCCAACAACGGCCCCTCTACTAGCCCATTAAGTCCTGGGGTAGCAGGCAGCCCAGGGCCGCCTGCCCCTCAAAAATGTTCTGGTCACTAACCAAGAGACTGCCATGATGTAAGAATTCCATGAAACCATCAATTGGGCTCACACCTACAGTCTGCTAGGAGGGTTTCAAGGCAGCCTCTGAGAGAATTTGGGTGCAGAAAATTCCGTCAGGGCTCTCTGCCTGTGTGATCCTGGGCTAGCACCAAAGAAAGCCTGATAAGGTGACTACAGGTCTGGCACCCAGTCCCCGACCCCCATGGGGGCAGGAGGGATTAGAATTCCCAGGCTGCAACCAGGGACTAACTCTGCCCATGGATCAAAAGAACAAGAGAACATGCCTCACGGCACCATCCTCACTCAGATGAATGGAGCCGGGGTCCTTCACATCATGGCCCAGGATAAAAATGGAACCTCGGAAAAGGAAGGAGCAAAGGTCCCAGCTCCTTGGATGAGAATAAGACGAGCTGCCAGAGTGCCCAACAAAAGAGAACCTAGCAGGTTACATACATCGAAATACACCCTTGAAGCCCAGAAACGTCATGCCATGGAGCTACAGTTACTGATGTAGAAAAACGTTCAACCTCCCCAGGACTCAGTTTTCTCTTCTGCAAAATGGGGTTCACAAGACCCCCCTCCGGTCTGCTAAAAGCGTGCATGAGATCATATAAGGGAGAGGCGCCTGGCACTGACCCTGACACATGGTCAGTGTTCAATAAAAAATGTTGTGTTTTATCAGTGTATTTTGTTTAGAAAAAGGCAGATCGTGAGACAATATTTATAGAAAGAATTTGTTATTTTTTTTTTAAAAAAACTACATATAAATAAATGCTAGGAAAATGTCTAAAGTTACGGGCCCCGAAATGTAAATGAGGAGGACCTCTGGGTGGTGGCATTACAGTGAGCTACGGTTTGTATTTATACTTCTTTGGATTTTATAAGTTTACTTTTTAAAACAATGAGAATCCTATATTCTTATACTAAGAAGAAAGAACAGAAAGGAAGAAGGAAGGAAGGAGAAAGGAAAGAAAAAAAAAACAGCTCTCCATTCAACCTAAATCCTCACACACAAGACACGGATAAAAGCAGACAGGAGGCTGGATACGGCGATATTTCCAGGGTTTCCACTGACAGGAGAAAACACTCATCATATAATAGAAAAGGGAAACCAGGATACGAAATGTTTTATGCACCATCGCAGCTGTGTAAAACGAGAGAAAAAAGCATAGAAAAAGGATTTGAGGAAAAGATGCCAAAATATGAACTGTGATTACATCTGAATGCTAGGATGACGGTTAATCATCGTCTTAATACTGTTTTATATTTTCCAAATTGCCTACCAGAGGCCTAAATTGCTCCTATAATCGGAAAACATGTACAAGTGATAATCATAACAATAATAATTAATAATAATAATAATAAAAACTGCTCTTACTTGTTTGATGGAAACCAGAAGCAGCAGAGAGAGAAAAGGCCACGCAGGGGACTGGAGAGAGCACATCCCATGGGAGGGGAGGGGACCGGCCCCCCGGGCTGCAGGGAGGCTGGTGGGCAGCGCGCAGACCCCAGGCCCTGCCCTGCTCGGCGCCGGCCTCATCTTCCCCGCCGCACTGTCACAAGTGCGGGCACATCTGTCTGACAGTCTGGGCTGTACCACAGGCAGCCTCCTGTTGCATTCCTCTTTGTGCAGAGAGGAAATGTTTGCACAAATCCTCTCCACACCGCGTCAAGAGCCTCTGAACCAGTCTAGACCAATCTACTGAATCTCCAAAGTTTCTCATCAGCGGTGGCTCAGCCCCCACCCGGCCCCCGCAAAGCCGGGGAGATTTTTCCCAGACCTCCCCGGAGTCAGCTGTGTTTTCTGGGACGTCCTCAGCAGAGGCTGAGGAGAAAAAGCAAGGCGGTCAGTAGGTCCCACCCCTGAGGCCTGGCTCAATACACAAGACCAGGGTGCAACAGGCTTGGGTTTGAGCCGTGGAGGGGCAGCCAGCCTGGGAGGATGGGCCCCGAGCCAGTTCTGAGGTGGGCGTCTTCCTGAGGGAGACATTTCTGACTAAGGCATTAAGATTGTCCAGGCCATGCTGAGCCCAGCCACCAAGGTTGTCCAGGCCTCCTCTGGGCCGTGGATATGCCAAGTCTTCACGAGAACCAGCTGCCCGGCTCTGGAGAGAGAGCAGCTCCTGACCCACAGTCTGAAGCAAAAACCCAATCAGAGACTTGAGTTCTGTCTACATAACAGCAAAACAACGCGCCGAAAAGTCAAACACGCGCTCCTCCGCATTGCCCTCTTGTTCTGAACATGTTGTTCAGCTCACCTGGCAGATCCTTTCATGGAACACACGATCCATCACTTACTAACTACCGTATTTGTACTTCCTCGTCACAATTCACATTTACAAAAGCTTTGTACCCATCATCCTATTTCATTCACCCTCACAATATCCCTGTGAGGATGTAATAGTTCCCCACTTGACAGCTGAGAAACTGAGGTTCAGAGAGGTTCGGTTGCTTGTCCAAGGCCACACAGCAAGTAAATGGCAGAGACAGGATACTAACCACAGCTATTCGGTTAAGTTGCCTTCTAGGCGAGTTCCACTTCTCATCACTGCGCCTCCCAAAGGCTCTGCTTGGCCTTTCTCATCCCACCCCTCTCTGTCCAGCTCCCAGCACCCCCTTCCCAGTCTTCCCAGCATCCCGAACTGGAGGGTGGGGGGAACGTATCCCAATTGGATGAAATGCAGGTCAGCGAGAGATAAAAAGAACAGGTTGCATTCGAGCAGAACCATGGGAGCCCATCGTGGTTAACTTATCTGAGTGAATTCTGAACAGCTGGAGAAAACGGGGGTAAATCAGTCTCTTCAAAGAAACCCGTGGGAGTCTTAGAAACTCCATATGGCAAGATTTTGAACCTCGGCCATGAATGTTCATAATGAACAAAGTCCTCCAAAGTGGACTCTTCTAATGATGTGACCTCTGGAATCAATGTGGTCACCTTTTTGGGACAACAAAGAGCAGGAGGACAGGGCATAGAGGGGGACAACTGCCCAGGGATGGGCCCTGATCCTTTTGACGTTGCTGTAAAATTGTTCGGTATCTGCACAGTTAAGGCTGTCTTAAAACGCCTGGTAACAACGTTTGATCTAATCTCTTTTTCTGAAAAATATCCTCTTTTCTGAGGCTTGGATGGAGGCCATCGAGTGATAAAACGTGGTACACCAAACGCGCCTGGCTCCTAGGTGACCGACGGCACCGCTCCTCAGCCTCCCCCAGCAGGAAAGTACAGACCAGTGATTTCAACCCAAATGCCGCTGCCCTTGGATTCTCCTACTTGCCCAGGCTGGTACATTCTCAGTTATACCTGGGATTCCGCAGGAGGTGTCTCCCGTGTGATCAAGACCCTGTATGTTTCAGGTGCCATGTGGAATCTTCTGCTACTCGGCTGCCCTCCCGGCTTCGCGAATGTCTTCTGCCCAAAAAGCAACGTAAGTGTCCCTTGTGTCACCCCTCCTGCAGGGCCCCCTTTGCAAGGGCCTGAGGGACGGGCCCAGGGCTCTGCCTGCCAGCTTTCGAGGCTCTACGATACTGCTGAATTCCGGCCCCATGTGGTGCCAGCACCCTGCCCTTTCTGCACAGCGCAAAGGCCTGCAGCAGGCCGCCTGTACCTCGAGCCTCTCAGAGTCCCCCGAACGGGAAGCCCCCCTTCGTGGGGATGGGCAGGGAACAGGCTGCGCAAGCCTTGAGATTCGCCAGAGCCCAGGCCAAGGACTCTGCCCCACGCCAAAGGCAAGGGCGGGGAGACTACACTCAGAAACCCACCCAACCGCCCCTGGCCTGCCATCAAAAACCAACACCCTCCACAGCAGCCGAAGGGTGGAAACAAGCCAAATGTCTGGATGAACAAAATAGGCTGTCTCCACTCAGCGGGATAACATTCAGCCTGTAAAAGGAAGGAAATTCTGACATGGGTAAACGTGGACGAGCCCTGAGGACATCAGCTAAGTGACATCAGCCCGTTATAAAAAGGCAAATTCCACTTGTACCTAGAGTGATCAAACTCACGGAGACAGAAAGTGGCGGTGGTTGCCAGGGGCTGGGGGAGGACCGATGCGGAGTTAGGGTTGCGCGGGTACCGCGGCTCAGTTTCGCGAGACGAAAAAGTTTCTGGAGATTGCACAACGTGAATGCGCAGAACTGTGCATGTAAAATGATGAAGATGCTAAATTTTACACTATGTATATTCCACTACAGTTAACACACACACGCACGCACGCACGCGCACACAGACAAAATGGAAAACCAACGCTCTCCCAGACATCTCCGCCCTGGGGAGGACTACGGCTAGAGCCGTCCCAGCTCTGCGCTTCCTTGCAGCCTCTCAGGCCACAGGCACCGCCCCGATGCCGCAGGCTGAAGCGCACCGATGCCCCAGGGATGGCACGGAAGGCTGTGAGGGGACCAGATGGCAGGGCTGGGGAGGGTGGGAACCAAGGCGAGGAAGGGGAGGAGGGGCCCGCTGCTCATCCCGACACCGCACACATTTAGCCACGGACGGGGCCAGGCGGCAGCGGGTGCTGGCCCTCCTCTCCATCTGCCTTGCCCTGGCCTTCTCCCTCGCGGCCCTGGGCAGCAGCCACTGGCGCGAGGGGACGCGGAGAGTCTCCAAGCCACCATGCCAGGACCACTCAGGAGGTCTGCACTGCATTCGTTTCGGCGGGGGCAGCGTCGACGGCAGAAGGGACAGCGAGAGCCAGGCTGCCCAGTACATCCGGGAGATGGGGGACGACAAGTTCATCCGGCGCATGGGTTCGGCGTGGGGCTCTGGCAGGCTTGCGAGGAGAGCCTGGGTGACAGCGCAGGTGAGCATGCCCGCAGGTTCCGGAGAGGCAGGCCCACCAGCGGGAGCTCTGGAGCAAGCTGCCTGGGTTTGAACCCCAGCTCTACCGCTGACTGCCGAGCTCTATCCTTGGGCGAGTCCCTTAGCGTCTCCGAACCTCCGTTTCATCTATAAGAAACAATAGCAGTATAAAGAGTAAATGACCGGATCCACTTGCAACAGGGCCTGACATAGTGTAAATATTTATTAAACTGCAACCGTGCACTTTTGAGGGCTCTAGGAATGGAAGGTTCTCTTAGAAAACAGACCTTTAACGTCATCCACGGGAAGGGAACCCCTCTGCCGAGCACCTACCAGAAGCGAAACCCTAAACAAGTTAGACCTTTATCTCTGGTTCTCTTTGAAATAACCCAGCAAAGTAAAACTTATTTCCTCATCTCAGAAATGAGGAAACTGAGTCTCAGAGAGGTTTACCCCACATAACTGACAACCTCCTTCCCTTCCCAGCCACGTTACTCAACCCCAATTCATCAACATCCTTTGAACTTCTGTGAGTTTGACTGATTAGCCGTGAGGGAAATGGTGAAGGAAGAAGGGAGAGAAGACGGAAGGGAAGACAGAGTATTTGGAACACATATTTCAAGCAGTGTTTTTATGTCATAAAGAGCTAAGGGGGCAGGACCTGGACTCCTCGCTGTAGGCAGCCGGGCTGCAAATCCAAGCCCTCACTCCGGGACAGGGTGCTCCCCCCTTCCTGCTGCAACGGCAGCCCCTCCAGCTGGCACGGAGCCGGCTTCCCACCCCGCTTCTCTCTTGCCTCGGGCTTACTGCGTTAGTTCTTGCACAACGTTTTCCTTGTTCTGGAGCTTCTAATTGCCCTTTCTTTTCTCATACTCATAGCATTGCTTCTTTATTCCTGAGGTCTAAGTAAAAGGCAACAAGAGGGGGTTCTCTGCGATGCTGCGTGCCCCCCTCCATCCCTGCCCCGTGTCTCTCTGCCCTCCTGACAGACGCGAGAGGCTCTGACCCTGAGTCCTGCAGGTCCCCAAGACAGCCTCAGATTTCTGGCTTGGAAGATACCCACAGGCAAATTGTTTGGGGGCTTCCACTCCCTTTCCAAGTGCCCACCGGAGTACGGCCCACTTCCATTTCCATAGCTACATGGAAGCATCACGCCAGTTATCAAATGTTGGGGCACATCACAGTCACCCAGCAAGTCTGTCCCATGCCAGGTGCCTGGCCCTGGAGACTCGGTTTCAACAGATCTGGCACGGGGCCTGAAGACCTGCATTCCTTTCAAAAGAATTTAGCCAAGGTACCATTTGCGCATAGAAAGATACCAAATCATTTTGAAAGGTTTATAATAAAAACCAAGAGTCCCCTGCTCCGCCCTGTTCCGTCACCTAGTCCCTCCCCTCAGGGGCAACCACGTTTGGCTTAGTCGTTTCTTCTGGTCGTTGTCTCTGTGTTTACAAAGACATTGCCGTCTTCATGTTAAACATTCTCTATGGACTTCCTGTTGTGACAGATAAACCTGTCACGCCGCCACATCCCACGTCTGCTCTGCCATCCTCCTGATACAGTTATATGGGTATTTCACTTCAATCAGTAAACCAACAATTTATTTAGGCTATATAAATATTGCTCATAACAAAGCCAAGGCGGTGCTATCATGGCATTAAATTTCTTATACTGTTTATTTGCTTTTCCCAAAACTTCCGCCTTTTCTTTTCCCATCCTCGTAGCGTTGTTGTCTTTCTCCTCGGTTCTCTTTTCTATCTGGTGTTCTCTGTATTTCCTATAAGCTCCCCCATCCCCCCCGCCCCGGGGTGCAGCAAACCCTCTGGAAAGGCGGATTTCACTGCGGCACGGAACAAACTCGCCAAAAGCCATCTCCGCATCTGCAGCATGCCTGGGAGAACGGGGGGTACAAAGGCGAGTGGACCACAGCGGTGAGACCAGGGATAAAACTGAAACCAGGAGAACTATGGTCATAGTTACAACAGAGACTCCCATATGAAACTGGAGTAGAAAGGAGGAAGAGGTTATTTACAGCTCTGGGAGTAGGGAAACTTTTGGGAGGGCGGTAGCCACTGTGCAGGCCTTAAAGCAGGACTGTGATTTTAACAGGAGGAGGTCGGGCGTGCAGATATTCCAGGCAGACAACCAGGTGAGCAAAGGTCTGGGGCAGGAGAGCCCGGGTGTTGGCATCAGAACACAAAGCATGGGAGAGGAGAAAGGTTCATTATGGAACTTAACTCCCATGGCTCTTCAGTGTCACCTCAGGCAGCTTCCCCTCCCCTGCAGCATAAGGTCATGGTCACTCCAGGACAAGGAACTGAATGGAACAACATCCCGTAGGATACAAAAGCCTAACGGGAGAAAATTAGGAGCATTACTGTTTGTCATGTCAGAGAGGCAAGACCACAGTAGAACCTGAACTTCGGAACAAGAGTTGGAAAATGAGGTGGGTGGGAGCTGCTTTCCTAGTGACAAGGGGCCTGACTGGGAGAAAGGACTTTTCATGGGCTGGGCTTGAGGAAAGGGTGGGACTGGAAACCTCATCTCTTCAGCAATAGCAAAGCTCCAAGATTCAGGGAGGACCAGACGTGGCTGCAACCTAGCTGCAGGTGGCATGTGCCTAAGATCCTTCTACAAACGCTATGTGGATAGATGATAAATTGTCCCTGGGCCAAAAGCACAATGAGGGTCTGCGTAAGGATCTTTCAGGTGTCTTCCATCAGGGACAAGAGTCCCCTTGGTGCTTCTGTCAGTCCCCGGAGCACGTACCTCACAAACCGCCTTCTCGTGGATTTCCTATCTACACTGCTGTGCTAAACTCAAAAACTGCTGTCAGTCAGAAGCACAGGCTGCAGTCCAAGGAGGGCTGACGTTCTCGGTGGTTCATGGACAAGGCCAAGTAGAAATAAAGGAGATACTGGCCCCTTTCTGGTTTCCGTGCGTCTTATATACTTGCGGTCAAGCCAGAAAGAGACTTTAACAAGTGCTTTGCTGAGTTTACTCAAAGATTACTCCACAGAGAAGTTTGTTGAGATATTCTTTGTAAAACTGCGTAAAAAGAGTTTCAAGAGTCAAACAAATTTGGAAAACGACACCTACTGCATTTTCTTCTTGGAAATTCACGGTGTTCATTAGCACATTAAAAGAGCTGAGAAGCCCCACAACTAAGAAACCTGTTTACTGTTATATATCCCAGTATTTCCCCCAAAAAAGTTCTGCGTAAAATAAAGATTAGTATTTCAGGGAGACTAGCGCTCAGTGGAACACTCTTTGGAAAAGTGGTCTGGAACAAAAGGCTCATTTTTCTGACGGTGAAGCGAGAGGTAGAGGCGCCCCACTGAGGGTAATATAGCCAGACACTGATGAGCTACACATGCAACTCAAATTTCTTAACTCTTGGCTAGACTTTGCCCCGCCATACCCAAAACCTAACTATAGGGCAAATTCATCGTTGATAATGATCAACAAGCCAGTTTGTTTCCATCAATCTGAAAAGCCTCTACTCACATTTTCACATGGTTTCTGATATATGGTCATCCAGGTAAACTGGGGCCTCTAAAGACTGTCATCATTTTAGTAAGAAGGAGGAACAGAGGATAGAACACCTCCCCCCCACCCCAGAAGAATATTATCACCTTCGTGTGTTACAAGATACCCCTCAAGCAAAATACTTAGAATTACATTTTCACCACATGCTGATTAAAATAACAGCAAACATATAGGATGATAAACCGCAAGGTATACATCAGAGGTGGCAAATAAATGCTTACGGGAGGTGGTGACGAAAGGGAACGGAGCAGAGCTGGCAGGGAATGCCAATGACCTTGAAATCTCTTCCTCGGCTGCAGGAGGGGCAGCCCCTTGCTCAGCTCAACCTCACGGTCACGTGGGCTTGTGAGCTCAGTGTTGTCGGGGCCTCAGGCTGGGTCTGGGAAGGGCGATACCTGGAGTTCCCCAGGGACGCTCCCAGGGTCTGGGCATCATCACACAGAATGCCTGTGTGCCCTGAGCATAGCTGGGGCTCTGGGGGGAGGCTACTCCACACAAACGCCTGCTGTTTTGTCTAATTTACCCCCAGTGCCTCAGCAACGTGAAGGTGCCCGGGGAAGGTACCCAAGCAATGCTTTAGAGGGAGGGTCAGAAGGCGTAAGGGAATCTAGGGAGCCCTGGCAGGAAGGACTCCACCCTGAGGAGGGTACACCTGGGGGCACCCGGGATATTTTCCCTCTGAGCCGACTCCCTGTCCCTGACCCCTAAAAGAGGCCCGTCCCTGGGACCCTGTGCCTGAAGTGTGCTTTCAGGACAGCCTCTGCACCAGTCACCTGGGACAGCACTGCACTTCCTTCCTAATGCCTGACCCGCCTCAAAGGGAGACAGCACCTCCAAATCCACCCTCTGAAACGAGCATTCGAAATGAGAAGTCCTGGTTGAGGCAGCGCTTGGGCAAAATGTCCTTTTTCTTAGGCCGATGAATTAGTCAACGAAATGTGTTTGATATTTCGTATCTACATGGTTGTGCTAAACTCAAAAAGTTTAAGGGCCGAGGGGCCTGGGCACCCCATAGAGGGTGGGGGAACAAGCAAAGGAGGTGGGACAGAGGCCACCTCCGGGGACTTGGGCACCTTCTTCTGGGCTGGCCGGCCGCACCGCCTCACTAGCCAAGCTCTTTCGGGCTGTGCAGCACCCGCCACTCTGGCTTCACAGGATTTAAAAAGGTTTTGCTGTTTAATCCTGCTGGCCGTATCCAAAAGGAACACCACTTCTGGGGATTGATAGGAATCAAGGGGTCACTGCGGTCTGACTGTTTTCACCCAGGCTAATCTCGCCCTCCTAAGCTATTGTAAATTCTCTTCATCGCCTTGGCTCACGGGCACGTTTTCTTCGCCCTGCCCCCGGCGCTGTGCCCAGCCTCTGCGCTAGTCCTTCGAGAAAAGGCAGCCTCTTCAGAAGGCAAGACGGACCCTGAGCTGTCTGCGCATTGAAGTCTCAGGTGGGAAAACCCAGTTTCGGTTCCTGGTTCTACTAACCTACTGGAACCTGGCCATCAAACTGCAACACGGGGATGTTTCTACTTGCCTCCACCATAGTTAGACGCAAAAACAAGTGCAGGGCAGTTCACAAAACACTTGCACATGGGAGGACTTTTATTGCCTCCATTTTGCAGATGAAGGAAGTGAGGCTCAGAGGGGTCAGGAAACTTCCCGCAATTACTGACCGTGGCAGACCCGGGCACAAGAGCCGGCCCCTGTGCACGTCAGTGCCACATTCCATCCCCGGTGTCCGTCTCTCGCTCTCACTGCCAGCCTGACTCGCCGGGTTGTAATGAGGACCTGACGAGGCCACGTGGGGAAAGGGCCACCTCAGCACCACGGGACAGAGCGCGCAGGGCTGAGTGCAGATATTTCCCCAGCGCCTTGGGGACCTCCCTGGTAGAACTGAGGGGCTAGGACAAATTGCTGCTGCTGGGATCATAACACCACCACAGCTGCCAAAATCAGAGAACTGACCAGGAAACACGCCCAGTCACGTTGATATGAAGCAGACTGAAATAAAAAGCTGCGAGGCCCCGCAGCTGATGATTAATTAGCCCTGACTGTGGCCTCAGCCCCAGGCGTGCACGTACCCTCCTTCAGGCCATCTGTTGGGACAGTTATGTGACAGATGAATTCCTGCTGAGCATGCAAGTCGGAAAATGCCCCAGCAGCGCAGCCCAGCCAAATGGCTGCCCTGCAAACCCCGGCATTGTTGTTCTTCTTCCCACAGCCCGACAGAGGGGCAGCGCGGGGATGCGAAGGAATGGGGCCCGGTCTTAGGAGGACGAGCTGGCGAGTCTTAAGGTTTACGACCTTTAGGAGATATCGCTGGTTTGGTTCCAGGCCACCCCAATAAATCGAATACCCAAATAAAGCGAGTCACATGAACATTTTTGGTCTCCCAGGGCATATAAAACTTATGTTTACACTATACTGTCGTCTGTTAAATGTGCACTAGCATTAACTCTTTAAAAACAATGTATATGCTCGTTACAAGGCGCGTGTCTTGTGCAGGGCTCCTGGGCACAGCGGGTCCCGTGATTTACACAGACGCTTTTCAAATCACCGTGAACCTTGGGTCAGAAGACCGGAGGCCTCAGACGTGGGGCTGGTCATACTGGTGAGCTGTTGTCCGGGGCGCTCAAGTTCAGAGGGACCAGCAAGGATGCACGCAGGTTTCGTAGGACGGGTGCCCCGGTCACATTTCTGCCACCTGCCACGCTTGCGACTGGGTTCGTTTATTAACCTCTCTGTAGCCCAGTCCCCTCGTCTGTAAATTGAGGATCCCCGTCTTCGATATTTTCATAGACCTAAAAAGATCATGTTTCTAAAATGTTTGGCACAGACGAAAATCCTCAAGAAAGGAAGTTATTGTCATCATCTCCTTAAATACAGCTTAGGGGATAAAGTCCTGAGCTATAATGCCTAATAAATACTTAATGGGGAGAGACCCAGTCACTGATTCTAACGGAAAGACGAGGACGTGACATTGAACTTGGGTCTCTAACAGAAGGACTCGGCCACATCGTGCAAGACCACGGGGTTCTCTTCCATTGTGGACCTCTGAACCACAGCTTCATCTTACAAATATATGTACCTACACTTCACTGTCCTCCTGCACAACCACCTCTTGAGTTACCTTCCTCTTTGTAAAGTCAATAACACTGCAGGGCTCACTCCCCCGAGCGACCGTCCCAGGGTTTGGTGGCCCTGTTACTGTTACCCAGACGCTTGATTGTCCACGTCATATTTAAAGATGACTGGAAGCTCTGAAGAAGGGTTAGAACTTACCTACTCCTGGGCGTTTGTTGTAGGTGATTGCGTGTGAAGCCATTTATTTCACCTGAGCATTCAAGCCCATAAAAACACACACAGACATCAGTTTATAGAGGCTCTTTCTCAGTGATTACTTTGCTGGGGCCCATGAAAGGTGGAAAGTGTAGACCATCATCTCAGAAGGCAGTCGGCTTCCGGAGGGCAGGGGTATAAAAAACAGCAATGCCCTGTGCCAGTGTCCTGGGTTAGAGCAACAACAATTACAAAAAGTACCATCTGCAGCAGATGTCGTGCTGGGCGCTTCCCACCATTAACTCACTGACCTCCTCGCAAGCATCCTGTGGGCGACCACCCTGTGCTCCTACACTTCCAGTTTTGCAGACAAGGAAACTGATACAGAGAGGTGAAGTCTCTAGCTTATGGTTGCACAGGTCATGCGAGATGGATGCAAACCCCCAGTGCACCGGAGCACGACGGCTCCAGAATTCGGTCCCTGAACCATGGCCCTACAATAATGCGTTGGCTGAGCTCTGACACTTGTGATCCAAAATCCGAGTCCAAATTGGGTAGAACTGGGGGCTGGTTTGTCACCAGACTGACCCCCAGCAGGAAGTCCTGGGACCTAGCCCCGCGTCCTTTCCAAACTGCGCCTTTCATTGACAGCCTCGTGTGGGGCTCTTTCGCCCTCTGCACGGCTGTGTCGGTCACGGTCCTGAGCAGATACTCAGCAGTCCACCTGGAATTCACAGAGCAGCCGAAGGAGTGGAAAGGCAGTCGGCATTCTCAACGCCACTTTGCACAACCCGAGGCTTTGGAAGCTGTTTGGGAAACAGAAGCTGCCCGCAGCCTTGTGGAACACGCCCTCATGATTGAACTTGGGTCTCTAACAGAAGGACTCGGCCACATCGTGCAAGACCATGGGGTTCTCTCCCATTGTGGACCTCTGAACCACAGCTTCATCTTACAAATATATGTGCCTACACTTCACTGTCCTCCTGCACAACCAGGTGCCACCAGGTGCCCCAGTCAAGGTGTCTGTGTGCTAGCCGGCACTTGTGGCTGCCAGATCTGCACAGGCAGACGAGCCAGGCTCTGATGTCCACAGTAAACGCCTCTGGGGTGGGCTTCAGAAGGCGGAGTCCAGGTAAAGCTCCCACTCACCATCTCATCCTTCGCTAAAGCCCCGGCTTCAGCCTCTCGGTCCAGTATCTTTGAGTGAGAGAATGCTTACAGACGATGTCAGTCATGAACACTCTAGTTTAAATGAACATCTCCAGCTTTCCTGACAATGAGTTCAGTGAGTGTAACAAAGAGAGAGGGAGCATGGTCAGGGCACATGCCTAGGTTGTGGGTTCGGTCCTTGGTCAGAGCACATACGAGAGGCAACCAATCAGTGTTTCTCTCTTACATCAGTGTTTCATTTCCTCTCTTTCTCCCTCCCTACACCTCTCTCTAAAAATAAATAAATAAAACCTAAAAAAAAAAAAAAAAAGAAAGAGGACTGTAACATGTGTTGCCCACACAGGTTTGTTGACAGAGGAGTCCAGAATTTATTTTCCTTAACCGAAACACACAAATTGATAGTACGTTCCTTTTAATTGTAATCCAAAAGATATGAATTTAAAAATAAATTTTGTGTTATTTTTTAAAAATATTTCTGCCCTGATCAGGTGGTGCAGTTGGTTGGAGTGTCATCCTATTCACCAAAAGGTTGCTGGTTTGATTCCCGGTCAGGACCCATACCTAGGGTGCGGGTTCGATCCCCGGTTGGGGCATGTATGGGAGGCAACCAATCAATGTTTCTCTCTCACATCAATGTCTCTCTCTCTTTCTCTCGCTCTTTCTCTCAAATCAATAAACATATCATTGGTTGAGAATTTTAAAAATAAAAAATAAATAAAACAAATAAAAATAAAAATATTTTTCCTTCTAAATTTTCCAATTTCCACCTTTAGTAAAATCTGTTTGCTAAGTAACTGAATGGTCAAACAAAATGAGAACAGTTGAATGGAATGACATCTTATCTCAGTCAAGTGGAACAAATGTTCAAATTGTTGTGCTTAACTGACCAGTCACTTTTGCTTCTAAAAATAAACAATGCTAATCATGAAAGTCTTGTCTGAAGCAGTGGGGTACCGCATGTTCCCTAATGTGTTCAGTTACAATATTGTGTAAATTTATCTTATATTTTAAATTAATGTTTTATTGAGGCCACAGGTCATTAGACACATAATTTGGGATTTGAGAGGAAAAGTGGACTGCCAAAGTCTACAACGGTAAATAGGCTGATTCATTTTCAAAAGTTATTTATGTGTTTAGTGAACACATCATTTCTGGGGGGAAACCCCTGAATGTTATAAATAAAATCACTCAAAAGTTCAGCTTACGCTGAACTGTAACATTTATACTGTCGTTGAATGAGAGAAAGGTCTAGCTAATCTCTTCATGCCCAGTCTCCAGTCAGCACCTGCCTCACGGATAATGGACCCATGGGATTCTGTGTTTTGTTGAAGGAAGCCTATTGGGAGAGATACAAAATTGAATTGTCCAGAATAAGACCAATACAGAGAAGGCATGCTGGGGTCCCTCCCACCCTGGGTCGTCTTTTCACCTAGAGCAGAAGGGTTTGTGCCCCATGCCCTCTGTCCTCCACAGGGTGCACATTCTGTTCTGTGACTCACCAGCCCGTGGGCCTGTGTAGAAGACCGTGTGTTGCTCTCACATTGAGCCAGAGCCCGATCTTAGAGAGAAGGACACACCTGGAAATGTTTCCAAATGGATCCTTATTTAGTTCTCTCAAAAAAAAAAAAAAATCGTATCTATGGGGAACACAGCCGTAGGTGCCAAAGAAGCAGTGAATGTTCCGGAGCCACGGGAGGGAAGCTGACATCCTCAGGCGGTACAGGTGGCTTCTGGAAGAAGGAGCCCGTGACCAGCCCCACACCAGGGCCAGGCAGGGGCGCAACTCAAAACCCATCCTTTGCTACATCCCCTGAGCTCTGGGGAACTTTTAAAGCTTTTAAATGTCAACTTTATTAAAGTTTCACATATGCAGAAAAAAAAGACACATTCCTGAGTGTATAGCCTAATGAACTTTCAAACTGAGTGTAGCCGTGTGACCACACCCCAGTTCTGGAAACAGAACGAAGGCACCTCGTTTTCATCTGTCTTTGCTGTATAACACAGACCCAGGTGGGTTTTAATTCCATGGCATATTAAGATTATTTATTCATATATATGTTCCCCTCTTACAGATTCTAACTTATTTCTCTATGTCAAGGGTTATTGTTCGTATCCTGCCCCACCCCCAGCATATAGAACAGTGGTTGGCAAACAGAAGCCCCACCCCCCACACACACACTTCCGGGCACATCTGTAAGTATGCATATGTGTTTATATATAAGATGCATATCAAATGAGTATAAATATATGCTATCAAGTAGCCTTTTTTTTTTTTTGGCATTTTGTGGGAACTAATATAGCTTAATGATCAAGGGCATGGATGCGAGGGTCGGGCTGCCTGAATACAACTCCCGGGCCTCACCTTGACCTTGGGCGAGTCCCGTGTCTCTCTATGCCTCAGTTTGCTCCTATGTAAACCAAGAGGACAATCCCATCTATTTGAAGGGGTGTGAGGACTGAGGGTGTGAGTACACGTGGTGACCCTAGAACGATGCCTGCAATTTAGCCCAATGGAAGAATTAACTGCTAGTATCTGCCATGTGCAAAGCACGGTGTTAGGTCCCATGAGTTTATAAGGAAACAAGATAGAGTCTGAGCCCTTGCAAGTGAGTTGGGGGGACAGTAGCAAAAGCACAGTGACCTTGTCCAAGAGAAAGCCAGGGTCAAACAAGTACAAATCTGCCCACCGTTTTTAACCTGGAAACCGTCCATCCTTAGTTAACCACTCAGTGAATTCTACCAGGTGTCTGCAATGTTCCCTGTACCATGCCCCTTCTTGTAGGAGTAAGGAGCCAAACTTCTTTTTCCGGTATTAGCAAAATGCCCGTTTGGAGTCAGTTGTTACAGAATTGGTCCACGTCTGCTGTCTACCTGTCACACCAACAGACAAGGGAGTTTCCAGAGTGTCAGTCATTCTGCAAACAAACCCGCCTGCAGGAGGAACCATCTCCAGCGCTTAGGTCTTCTCCGACCAGGCTTGGGGAGCTCGGGAGGCAACGGGTGATATCTCCTCATACGCCGTGGATGGCGAAGAAGGGTGGCAGCTGACTCAAGGAGGGTGGGCGAGAATTAACAAGGTGTCCTCCACAGAGGAAGAACTGAGGAAGCAGCAGTCTGATGCCAGTGAGCCAACTATTTTTTCCAGAATTATTGAATTTGGCCCTGACCTTACTCAGGTGCTCAGAGTCTGTGTTGCTGATTATTTTCTTGGAATTACCAACTTAGCTGCATTTCTGTCATCAGACCGAGCCCTTGGGGAGCCTCACCCGGTTAGGTTGGGCTGAGAGGGACTTCCCTGAAGACCAGAATACAGTTGGTAGGCCTACCCATGTTTGTTCATGTAAACATTTTTCATTCTCTCAGCTTTATGTATGTGTATATAAAGCCCAGTTTGGGCGTCACAGAGCTACAAGCATGACTGAGAGTGTACCCCGGCCTTCGAGGGGCCAACGATAACAATAATTTAGTATCATGTGGCAGGAGGGAGGTTGGGAAATATTGGAAAACAGCCAAGGTTAAAGGTTAAATTTCCATCGCTTAGATGGCCGACCGACAATATCATTCGCTCTTACGTCAACTGGGGCATCAGAAAGAAGAGCGAGGAGAGGCATGAAAAACTAGGGTTTTATTTTTTTTAAGTGGCCACATGAAGCAGGAGAGAGACATCTTCCCCCCATGACAACATGGAAGAAAGGAAGAAAGCAATTTGAAAATAAAATTAGTGAAATCAGATGAGGTCATAAGAATGTCAGACAGCATCCAGCTGCTTCTCTCTCTCTCTCTCTCTTTTATTTCCTCTTTTCAATTAGGAAATATTTCAATGTACGTAAAATAATGAAACAGACATGCTCGTACCCGCCAGTCAGATTTAACAGAAGTAAAGGCTTTGTCCCAGTTGCCACCTCTATTTTGTAAAAAAGAAAAATAACTGTGAGAGATACAACTAAGTGCTCACATGCCGCCCCCCACCCTCCCTCTGTGCCCTCCCCAGGGAAGTGGTCGTCTCCTAGGGGATGTTCCTTCGCACAGTTGTCTGTGCTTACTACACGTAGATATGTCCATAAGCTACCAAGGAAAGCGTCTTGTACATCTTTCCATTTTATATGGACAGCCTCATCTTACACTGGGATTGTTCCTTCAGAGGAGGTTAGACCATTTTTTCCCTTTTTTTTTTATTGTGGTAAAATACACACGACACGAAATTTACCACCTTAACTCTTTCTACGTGCACAGTGGGCATTAAGTACATTCACGCTGTCGTGCCACCATCACTGCCATCCGGCCCCATTCATCTTGCAAAACCGAAACTCTGTATTCATGAAACCATAGCTCCCCATTCCCCACCCACCCGCTCCTGCCTATGAGTTTGACTGTTCTAGGTACCTCTCCCATGGGTGGAATCACACAGCACTTGCTCTTTTGTGACTGGCTTATTTCACTTGGTGGACTATCCTCGAGGCACCCATGTTGAAGCGAATGTCAGAATTTCTTTCCTTTTTCAGGTTGAATATTCCAGACGTTTTCTTAGATGTTAAGCTCATCTGGCAACCCATTGTCCCCCACCCCCACCCCCCAGCCTTGCTTCTCCCTCTCCAGTGGCCCAGCCCTCTGCCTGAGAGTCTCTGTGGATTGGGGGCACCCAGCCTCCCAAAGCGGAATCAGGAGAGGAAGCAGCTTCACGCGCAGAACAAGTGCTGGTCCTGGCTGGACAGACAGAGCATGCTCACAGGACCTGCATTTCAGCCCGGAGAATAGCCCGGAAGCGATAGCGACCCCACAATGTACTCTTTATAAGAGTACATGCACACGCCTTCCCTGGTTGAGCCCAGCGTCTTTCATCGCAGAACCCTGTCCCCGGGCCTCAGGACTGGGTCCTGACAAGTACTTAAGGAGGGAAGGCGATGCGAAGAACCAAAGCAGACGGGGAAGACATCACCAGAGAGAAGGGAGAAACTGAACCCATCGCCCCAGATTCGAGCTAGACCATTCTGGGTGTTGTGTGTAAGCCAGTCACCTCTTTCATTGCAATTCTCCACGTGGGGCACTGAGGACGGTAACAGTATGAGCGTTCCCATATCTGGACGACGGCTGTGAGGTTCAGAAGGTCTACTGTGGGCCTGAGGCTGCGCGCGAGGCAGAAGCGTAACTGACTCAGGGCTGTCCGAGTCCAAGCCCATCGTGCTGCCTTTCTGGGGCCGGAGTGGGGACAGATGCTCTTCCCCCCTCCTCTCTCCCTAGGCAAGCCGGTCAAAGGGTAGGGCCTGGCGCACTTTACGGGTAAAGGGATTGTAAATGCTGGGACAGGGGGGTCACTGGGGGAACACTTTTCTCTGACTCAGAGATGGATTAGGGCGATTTGAAGCTCCACTCATCTTAAAGCTAGACTTGGTTCCACGCATGGCTTCTGCTCAGAGCCAAGGAGGCTGAAGAGGCTGCAGGGAAGGCAGGCTGGGACTCGCTCTGATTCAGACTGCAACTTTCACATCCCGGGTGTTCCTCGATGGCCCTCAACCCTGCAGAGGCCTTCGTACTGCTCAGTCCCGGTTCTCAGTTCCTGGACCAGAAAATACCATTATTTCAGGGGTAAGCGAGTCTTCTTTCCTAAGTAGGGCAGTAGAGCAAGAATCCCTTTGTAGAATAATGATTGTGTTTTGGTTGGACTATTTCTTATCTTTGGCAATTACATTGAAAGGACAGGAAGCCCCCGCCCTCCTTAGTGGATATGACTTTTCACACCTAAAGCTCCCCTGAGAACTTTGAGTGCAAACATGATTCCACCCCAGGGGACCCACTGCCCTTTGCTGCCTCCTCCCAGTCACTAGGACCATGGAGCAAAGTTGAAGCTGCCCAGTGTTATTCATCCAAGCTCTGGGACCTTGCGGGCTTCTGGGTCCGAGCACCTTTCAGACTTGGGGAGGCCATCATTCAGATACTGTATCAAGGTGTGCAGAAGACTGCTTTCTCCAAGAAGAAGGTGTAAGGAGTTAGGGTGACTCATGAGCCAGCCTCCAGGGCTGGCTCATTCCAGGGCCACTGACAGCAAGTCTGAAGGAGAACTGAACACTCCTGACAATCTTCCCATAGGCGGTCCTGTCCACAGCACCAAGGACTCCATGTCGCTAAAGCTGAAGTCACTTCTCAGACTTCACTGTCTTCCTTGAGCAATCAGCAGCATCAAACACAAAAGGTCATCTCTCTCCTGAAAAGACCGCCATCATTTGATCCCTCCAGCGCTGCTCTCTGGAGACCCCACCACCACACAGGCTACACCTTTTCAGTCCCCTTTACTGTTTCCTCTTCAAGTCCCAAACCTCTCAATGTTAGAGAGCCCAAGGGCTCAGTCCTCAAATATTCCCCCGCCCACACTCAGCTCTTAGGTGACCTTATCCCATTGCATGTCTGGCAGTACCACCTACCTGTGATAACTTCCAGATGTGCCTCCAGAGCGGGGACCTCACCCCTGGACACCCCTCCAGGCTGGTGCACCCAACTTTCCACTCAACACCTTGGCTTAGATTTGAAGGGATTTCAAAACTAATACAGACAAAACCAAACTCCTAATGCACCCATCCACGCCCAGTCTTTGCCTCCTGCAGCTTTGTTATTTAAAAACAAACAAACCAACAACAACAACAAAAAACACCTCTATCCTATTAATCGCTTGAGTCAAAATCCTCGAGTAAATTTTTTTCCTCTCTTTCTTTTATGCCACTCTGTCCAACCCATAAACAAATCCGGTCTGCTATGCCTTCCAAATATGTCTGAATCCATCATCCCTGCTTACCTGGATGACAACTGCAGAAGTCCCCAAGGAGGGAAGTTAGGATGACCCACTGGGTGCCCTCTCAGCACCCTGTATTTCTTTAACCCTTCCACAGCTCTGTGAAGGGGTCCTTCCACTAAAGACCCTCCGTTTGAGTCACCCAGGGCGATTTGTTTCCTGCCTGGACACGATGGATCCCCTGATTTTGACCTCCTCCTGCGGGACACATCGCCTCCTGGCACACGATTCAATTATTTATTTGTGGCTTTACTATCCATTTTCCAACAGAAGCGGTTACGAAGCTGCCTTGATTTCATTCACTGCTCTGTTCCTCAGACTTCTGACACTGCCCAGATCACGACAGTCATGCAAAGACAACGGCTGAAAAATAAGTTGAAGAATCCTTGAATGATATTTACAAACAGCATGAATCATCTCCTGGAAACATCAAGCTGAAACCTGGGGGTGTCGACTAGTCTTTGGGTGGAATGCCGTCCAACGAGTCACCGTTTTCAGCAGCATAGCTAAAGGCACCAGACGCCAGCCCGCCCGTGTGGGTGGCCCTTGTCAGCGTCACCGGTTCAAATAGGCAGACTGCCATCGGCACTGCCTCAGGCCCAGACACCAGCTCTTTGGCAAAGGATCTTGTACCTTTGAGGCGCTTCTCTTCAAATAAAGAACTTGTAAGCTGTTCGATCGCAGCAGTGGTCACATCTGCGCAGTGTGATTAATGAACTTCTCTATTGACCAAACCAACCTTGGTATGGAGATGTTATAATATTAATAATGTTTTAAGCCTCCCAGTGTAGGCCGTCCCTCCAAAAAAAAATAAAATGAAAACGCTCTTTTGAAGTTTCCTCATTCAAAATTTCAATGAATTTAAAATACCTCCATCCCAGCCTGTGAGTGTGGCATGAAAAACCGGTGACTAAACTCGAGGAATCCTGGACTCTAAGACGGTGGAGCGGACTCCACTTTTACCTCTTCATTTTACTTTTCTCAGGCGATGTCTTCAGACGTGAAGGCCACCAGAGCCAAAATTTCTTATTCTGTCGTCCAAAAGGCCTGATACGTTCACCCTAAAATAGAGTTCGTGCCACCGAAAGCCACGCGTGCTTGTGGCAGCACTATCCGTACCAGCCCCGAGCGGAGACCAGCCGCGTGCCCGGCCTCAGAGGAATAAATTTAAAAAGTGCAGTGTATTCACGCAATGAAATGAAGATCTGCAAGCTCACCCAATAATATGCGCTGCATCACAATAATATGGGCTGCAGCAGGACAGCAATAACTTGTGTACCTATTTAAATAAAAGAAATGTTTTGAAGCCCAGATCAAACTAATACACGCTTTTAAGAGTGAGGAAGCAGTTGCCCTTTTGGGGTGGACAGAGACATGGTGGGGGCACGCTGCCGGGGCTGTTTCTTGGCCTGGGTGCTAATCTCGGGGACACGTTCAGCTTATGAAGGCTCAGAAAGCGCCACCCTTAGCCATGTGCACACTTCTAATAGGACGACAGGCCCATACAAAGTCATCGTTGTTGTTGTTTTCATGTTCCTAGTCAGTCGACTTCCAAGGAAGAAATGCAGCTTCTCCACTCCCATCTCCCCCAGGCAATTCCTGACCAGCCCAACAATCCTTTCCACGCAAATCAGGATGTCATTCTGACAGGTCTTCCGGTTTTTGAGGCTGTGAGTACTGGTATTGGAGATGAGCTATTTATGCCTCCCCAGTTCTAATCGTTCTGACTTCCCTGGTATAATGAAAATATTTAACATTGGAGAGAAATCCTTAATATTCTTAATCATTAAAAAGGTAACAATAGGCCCCAGCTGGTATGGCTCAGTGGATTTGGCGCCGGCCTGAGAACCAAAGGGTCGCCGGTTCGATTCCCAGTCAGGGCACGTCCCTGGGCTGCGGGCCAGGTCCCCAGTAGGGGGCGCGCGAGAGGCAACCACACATTGATGTTCCTCTCCCTTATTTTCTCCCTCCCTTCCCCTCTTTCTAAAAATAAATAAATAAATAAAATCTTTAAAAAGGTAACAATAGTTACCTTCTCGTGAGACAGGTAAATAGGCAGTATCCTATTTTTCCTCCCAACAGTCCTGCGAGATGCTGTCACGCCCCTTTCGCCGATGAGGACGCTAAGCCTCCGTGAGTCGGATCGCTGCGGCGCCTGAGAAACACTCCCCAAGCTCTGCTCTTTCTGAGAGTTCATGTCACTCCTCCAAGTGGCTTATTCTGCAACAGGCTCCATCCTGGCTAACCGTTTTTCTAGGCTTCTCCTCCCCAGCCAGACGGGAGGCCAGCTGGCTCGCTGCTGGGCCTGTCCGAGCTACCTGCGGCAGGGTCACGGGAAGTGAGGGCAAGGACGTTTGTGCTGAAATCCCAGGTCCTGATCCCTAACGCCTGGCCTCAGCCTGCGGAGGGAACCTCTAATAGCTGGGCAAGCCGGCGAGCTTTAAAAGTTCTGGCAAGAGCTCTGAAATCAGACCCAGCCAGCATGTGTCTCTGAATATCAGAACAGGCACTATATTTACCCTGAAAAGCCTTCGGTGTGCTGAGAGCTATAAATAGCCATTAGGGCCCAAGCAAGTGGCCTTAGCACATGGATTTCCTTCCAAAAATGCAGACCCATTTTAATTAAATTTATAATTAACCTTCAGGAGGGCAGGCCCCTGGACTCGGTTTGCTTTCAGAGACACCGTGAGTAATTTCCTATTCATCGGACGTTTGGGGATTAGCAGGGTGTTCAGCGCGGAAGCAGCCCTGGGGCGTGCAGAGGGCCCAGCTCCCTGGAGAGGACACTCAGGGACTGCTGCATGAGCGCCTGCACCCTACGGCCTCGGGCCTCCCCCTGCCCCGGCGTCGGGAACAGAGGGTCTCCATGCAAAGCCAATTCCTTTCTCCCATTTCCCTCAGAACGAGATGGGAGTCACAGCTGTGCTCATCCTGCCTTTGCTGCTCTTGGGAATCAGCGGCCTGCTCTTCATCTTCCAGGAGGTGTCCAGGCTGTGGTCAAAGTCAGCCGTGCAGAACAAGGTGGTGGTGATCACCGATGCCATCTCGGGACTGGGCAAGGGTAAGCTAGTATTGCCCCCAGCCCTGGCACCCACCCCTGCCCTGAGGGATGAGCAGTGGCAGGGTGGGGTGCAGGCAAGCCAGCTAGGCGCGCAGGGGTCGAGGCTGAGTTCTCTCCTAGTGTCTCTCATTAACCAGCAAGTCACACATTGTACAAGTCTTCTGTTCGGAGACTACAGCTCTTTTCTCGTCTGAGAAAAGAGGGCATTGAATTATCTGGAGCTGCAAAGTCACAGCCTAAGTGGTCTGCAGGCTCGTTTTGCCTCCATAGAGTCTCCAGAAATTTTGAAATGTGCATCCCTTAGCTGGGGCAGTGCACTGGTTACAAGCCCAGACTTGGGAGCTGAGTTCAGTTCCTGGCTCTACCACTTACCAGCTGGTGGTTTCACTTCTCTGCCTTGGATTTCTCATCCGTAAAATGAGGGTGCTAGTAATCTCTACCTCCTAATATTGTTGTGAGGAGTAAGTGAATTGATAGATGGAGCTCTCGGAGCAGTGGCTGGAGCTGCCGTGGGTACCACTCAAGTGTGAGCAGTGGTACAATGATGAGCGGGCGTGCTCACGGGGCCGCACGCCCCACTGCCCCGCAGTGTATCACACTCAGCCTGATGTCCTCAGTCATACCACCTCCTGACCTTACAGGTATCTCCGTCTGCGGCCCCTGAATTAGATGGCCTTGGAGGGCCCTTCCACAGGTGACATGGTGTCCTTGGGTTTGCAAGATTCTGTCATTCTCAACCACAGTAGTGCAATCCCATCTGCTACATAGTTTGGGAATAATTTTTGCTATGGTTTTGTTATATTACTTTTTAACCTTCATCCAAGGATATGTTTATTGATTTTGGAGGGAGGAGGGGAGAGAGGGAGAGAGAGAAACATCAATGTGAGAGAGAAACATCGATCGGTTGCCTCCCATACGTGTCCCAACCAGGAATCAAACCCAAAACCTAGGTATGTGCCCTGACAGGGAATCGAACCTGCAGTCTTTTGGTGTGTGGGACGATGTTCCAACCAACTGAGCCACCCGGCCAGGGTTGTTTTGTTGTTATTGTTCATGAAACACAGGACACACCCCACCAAACATCCATTAGGTCACTTAACAAGTGTCCACTGAGTCTGCTACATCCTGAGTACTGAGATGAGCACTGCCCCTTCCAAAGAGCCACTCTAGGGGGCTGGGCCCCTAATCCCTCGGGGCCGCCATCGTGAGAACATTCATAACTTCCTGTCTGGGAATCCTCTCAGAGCCTCATTCTCTCGGGTACCCCGACGGGAGCCAGTCTGCATGGCTTTGACAACGGGCTCCACTTCAGTGGGCGATCACTTGGGGTTCACTGTGTAATTTTTTTAAAGCAGGAGGCAGATAAACAAGGTTCTCTTTGTGCCCCCCACATGGGTCCCGCAAACAACTCCCCAAGAGGATATCTGGCAACATTACACTCAGCACTCAAAAGGGAGGGGGGACGCAAACTCCCTCTTCTGCAGGGACGAACCAGGGCGTACACATTTGTCAGCCAGACCAGACACACAACAGGAAGTAGCGGTTGTCCTGGGGAACCGGAGCAGAGACACCCACTTACGGACACTCGGAGCCAAAGTCTTCAAGGAGCACTTGTTCTTCCAGTAGAACAAGCCCGCCTAGCCTCAGGCCAGCTGCCACCAGGAGGCCCCTTTATCGCGAAGTCTTCCCAGACCTCCTGGGTGGTCCCCGAGGAGCTGGGCTCCCATGGCCCCTCATAGAAACACATACCACCGGTGCACTCCTCACACCGCACTGCATCTGTGGGTTTCTCAGCTGCTCTGTTGGACGCCAGCTCCCCACACTGGACGCTGTGTTCTGTTTACCTCATGGTGTCCCCGCCACCTAGGTCAAAGTTTGGCACATAGTGAATACCACCCCCAAAAAAGTTTACTTAATGAAGAGCCTCTAGAAGTGCCATCTGATGAGGGAAGGCAATCACTTGGATAAGCACATTGCTATATATTTGTTTTATTGATTTCTAACTGGATTCCAATGTGATCAGAGAACACGCCCTATAGGAGTTCAATTCTTTGAAAGTTGTTGAGTGTGTCTGACGACTCAGGATATGCGCTATCCTGATGAACGGCCCTTGAGGGCTGAAGATGAACGCGCACCCTGCTCTGGAGGTGGTGTCCTACGCAGGCCGGTTAGATCCCATTGCGGGAGAAGGCTGTGCGGTTCTCCTCTGTCCTCCCTGATTTTCTGTCTCCCTCGTTAGAATTGTTCTGTCTGTTGCTGTCTGTTGCTACTATAGATCCGTTTTAATAGTCCTACTGGGTTGTTGTTCTTTTTTAAGTCTTATTAAGTCACAGTCACACATGGTACAAATCAGTTGCCCAGGGAATACACCTCTGGGGCAGAATGGCAAGTTCAGAGCCGGTGGTCTGGTCTCTGTCGTGACTACTATCATTGTTTGTTTTTTTGCTGTATATTATGGACTCACCCTGAAAAGAAATGCAAAGCTGAAAAAAGTTAAGTCTAAGTATTTAGAAGTAACTCAAGAAGCTGGGTGTACGTGACCTTAAATAAGTGCTTAGCCAGGACGTGCTGCTGACCACAGCGATTCTAGGTTCCGACTGCTCCATTTCTCAGGCCCGTGGCAAGAAGAAAGTGAGGGGCCCTGAACAGGTGGCATAGGCTGTGCACAGCCCACGGCACACCCTGGTCCCATGGAACGTGACTAAGCCTGCAGGTGGCACCCAGGAGCCGGGCGCCCAGCTGTTTACTAGGGAAATCAAACAGCCAAAGATCAGGATATGTAACCTCTCCCCAAAACCGACACCATTCAGCCAAGTCGAGAACCAAGTCTCCTTGTACCCACTGTACAAGGGTAACCCCCCAAATTCTTAGCCACTGTCCTTCAGAGAGCCTTGCCTGGGTTCCCATCCCTCTAAGATGCACAGCCATGGGTCTTTAAACATTTCTGAAGTCGGACTGACTGTCTTTCAGTCGACAGCACTTCACCATAGTGACAGGCCAGCTGCTCGCATTTTAATGCCTCCGCCATAGGAAGCATCTTACAGTCCAGGGCTTCTTAGGTGGGAGGGCTCCACCGAAGTTCGCTGCCCGAGAAAGGGAAAGCCTGGTGTCCGCTAGCCGGACGCAAGACAAGTGCTGTACTGCGCTGACCTGATAAAGAACAAAAATAAGAGCACCTGCGCCTACCTGACGCCTTGGATTAGCGGAAACGACCCACCGCGTGTTCGGGAGTGTACCTTTCGGACCTGCCGGTCCAAAGCTGCTCTCACGCCGCTGCGCTTCCTCCCCCGCGCCCACCTGGGAAAGACACGTATCAGCGGAGAAGAGGAGAAATGGCGCACGGTGAAGGACATTCCTGGCAGCCTCTCCTGAGGAGCGCAAGGCCAGAGGTTCGGCCTGGCCCTTGGCCACAGGCTTCTCGCCTACCCCAGTGCCCAGCTTGTAAATATGTGCTGATCTTGATGAGAGGGAGGGAGAGGGTGGGCGGGCGACGACACGCCCCAGCTCCTTTCTCGGCAGCGGCAGGGGCCAAGAGGGCAGCCCGGCTCGGGGATCAGGCACCCGGAACGTCACTGCTTGGGTTAACATCCTGGCTTCACCCCGACCACCAGCGGACTCCGGGCAAACGGTTTCACGTCACCGGAACCTCACCCACAACTGGCATGGCCGCCCCGCACCCAGCGCGCCGCCACCTGGAATTACGGGCGGCCCGCGGGGGCTCTCGCCCTCCAGCTGAATTCTGTTATCATAAAGGTCATCTATATATTAAAGAACTTTTAGGTAAAAAAGAACATAAAACACACCTAGAGCCCCACCCACTCATCCTATTTTCTTTCAGCTCCTCTGTTCTGATGCTTGTAGGTGTAATTCGCTAAACCAGGGCTACAGTGAGAAGTGCAGAGAGAAAACGGCCTCCTTTACCTCTTAATTAAAAACAAAAATCCAGATAGTCCCCTGACTGTCCTGATACTATTAGATTATGCAAAACCCTGCGGTCATGAAACAACATCAATTCAGAAACGAGGATGCCCAGCTTGTGTCAATTCCCATGGAAGCCGAACTCGCTTTCCCCTCTCCGCCCCTCCCCCATAGGGCAGGTTACCTGCCAGACGTCTGGTCTCTCCGACCCCTCTGGGGTGCAGGGGAGGGAAGGAGGAAAACCGAGTCTGATTCTTTCTCTGGCTGCATTTTCGTGGCTCCAGCAGAGGTGCTCCCTGGGACTACCCGTTCCCGCTTTCTGTGAAGGGGGGCGGGCTCTGCCTGCTCGGCCCTGGTCTCTCCACTGGGGGGGTCTCAGGTATGAGTCAGGCCGCAACCTGGACTCCCAGCCACAGGGAGCTCACCGCGTGCTGTTGTTCAAAGGGTCCCACTGGCACCCTCCTCTTGAGGACATAGGAAATGCGCAAATACACATTTCCCCCAAAATTCCTTCTTCAAAGTTCCCCCTCTCTCTTCATTCTTGATCCACTTTCTGTCCTATTGCATTTTGGGGAAAAGGGCTCCAATTATACACACATCCACAGAGTCAAGTGTCACGGCCTTGTATTGGACACTATTTTGAATACTTTTTTAGGTTACTCTATTGTGAACTTCATTTCCATAGACCCATTTCTACAATATCAGTTGTAAAGGCTTCAAAATATCTGACATATTGATTTACCATAACTGCTGAGGCAGTCTCCTGTAATACTGGATGTTTGCAACCACCTCTAATTCGTTGCTGGTATTACGGGACCAGGATAAACAATATCATGACCGTGTCCATGCAGTGATTCTAAATTATCTTCTTAGAACAAGTGCCCATAAATGAAATAATTGGGTCAAAGTCCATACTTACTTTTAAGAATTCTGTCAGCTTTTTTTTCTAAAAGATTTTTGCAATTTACACTGCCAACAGCATTGAACGTGTGACTATTACCAATTGTGTTTTTGATGACGTGATAGATTAAAGTTAGTGAAAATTAGTTTTAGCCTGCATTTCTGTATTATTGGCATTGAACCCTTATCTTCTGCGTGTTAACTCTTTGCACCTCTCTCATGAATTACTTACCCATCTCACCAGCCAATTTCTTTATTTGGGTCTTTATCTTTTTTATTAATTTGTAAAAGTTCTCTGTAGAGCAAATAAATTAACCCTCTTTTGACATATGTATTATAAATAAGTTTCTTCAGTTTATCTTGCTCTTAATTTTTATTTGTGTTTTCTGCTATAAGGAATGTTCTTTTAAGGATAAAAATCTATAAATCATTTCTGTTATGATTTCTTCTTTTAGCCACCATGCTTAAAATGTCTTTCCGCAAAGTAGGATTATATATTCATCTCTCCTTTCTTCTAGTGCTTTTATGGTTCTATTTTTACATTTAATTACTTAATGCATTTTGGCATATTGCCTCTATATTTTTTCCCTCCAAACTAGTTAGCCAGTAGTCCAAATACCACGTTTTAAATTTTATGTTCTTTTCAACAGATTAACTTTATCATATACTGAATTCTCATGAATACTTGATTCTGTTCTTAATGTTTCTATCTGTACTTGAACCACTGCTTTCATTTCTATAGCTTTATAATACTTTTTAATAAATGATAGAGTTAGTCCCTCCCCATTATTGTTTATCAAAATGTCCTTTGCTTTTCTTGCATATTTATTATTCCTAGTAAAGTTTAACATCTTTCTGTCACCTTCCAAGACATGTTGGAATCTTGATTTTCAGCATCAAAGTCACTGTTGGATGGACTGACATCTTTACTGGATTTTGCCATCCAGAATCATCACCCCTCTTTCTCAATAAAATACCTACATTTAGAGAAATCTTCCATTCCCTATTGCCTTAAAAATCCGAGGTGACATTGTTAACAGGGGTTGGTTTGTTTTTTTCAGTTTCATAACTTTCTTTAACGATCAGCAGTTAGTTCTTATCCGCATTAACTTTGCAGATTTTTGAAAGTGATAACAGGTGCGTGGGAAACCAACCTAGAGAGCTTGTTTGAGGATCTGCACCCTCGTTACCTGCCTGGACAACTGCGTCCAGGTACGGTGAGGGACATCCCGTGTTCCTCGGGCCCACGCAGCTGTGCTGAGCCCGCCGTCAGCGCACACACCCGGAGTTCCCATCTCCTTCACGGCAAATTTCCAAATCCTCTGAGTGCTCGAGGGGCACGCTTCCCAAAACCCTCTCCATGCACACGTTGATGGTGTGTTCTCCGGTCACGACCTCCTTGGTGGTCGTGGCAGCACGGCCCTTCTTCTCGCCGCCCTTCTTTGCAGGAGCCCTTCTGCAGGGTCCGGGTGGGAGAGGAAAACAACACAGCTACGTCTTGATTCAGGTTTTCCCCAGCCAGCGGCATGAGCCACAGCTCCCCCCGCAGGCCCCCAGTCGCACCCACAGCTCCCGCCTCTAGACTGCGCACAGACCCCTACTTTTCTTCTCGGTTGGCCCGTCCTGCCTTCACTCCTGCTCCTGTCTGGCTTAGATGGCAGGGTCCGGCACCTCAGTCGCTCTCTGTCCAATACCACGATTTCCCTGCCCACGGTGCCGCTCCAGCCAGCCGTCTGGCTGCCTCCCCACCCCCCGCACCAGGCTGCTGAGCGCATAGGAGAGTGTCACAACCACAGATCATCTGAGCCGTTGCCCTCAGGACAGCCAGCCTCCCGGGGTTGCCCAGCTGTCCCTCAGCATCGGGACCATCCAGGCCTGCCACTGCTTGGCGTACGATGGGACAGTAACAGGTACCCACTCCCAGAGCAGGGGGCGGCGGTGCCCTTCTCAGATCCCTGCACCTGGCCAGGTCATCCATCCCCAGATGCTGTGGCCGCCAAGGCTCCAAGACTTGCCCGTGGACGCTGCCTCGCACAGGAGTTAGACACCCTTCGCACCTGCCCCGAGGGGCCGGGGGCTCCCAGTCAGTGACCGGCTGACGCAGGCATGTCAAGACCTGGTTCTCTTACCTCCAGGAAGAGCAGCTCTGCAGCCGGGTCTACACTACAGAGCTTTCCTTGAATCCAGCCAAGGCTGGACTTTTTTCCTGAGACCGCATCCTGCCCAGCACCTTCTCCTTGGCCTACCTGTCTCATAGACTGTCTCTGATGGGCTCTTCCTCGCAAACCCTGGCCACCTGAGTCCCTGTCTCCACTCCTGCTCCCAGGGAACCCGACCAAAGATGCTACCTCATAGGATTATCGTGAGACCTAAATGTGCGAGTATTTGTACAACTCTTGGAGCAGTCCCTAGAACGAGGAAACTCTCAAAATATGTCAGCATTTATTGTTCTTCAATATTGGTGTTACTGCTCCGGAATAAAGTAGTGTGTTCACCGGCCATTGGCCCGCTGAGAGAGTCCTGTACTGGGTGAGCTGGGAATTAGTCCAGAGTAAAATTAACTAGAAAGAAGGTAGGTTTAGTTTTTTTTTAATTAAAAAGAACTCTGGCTGGAGTATTTAGCTACAAAGACAATGTAAAGAAAACTGGTACCATTTGGTCTGAAAAATACATTGGCCGTTCTGGTATCTGTGGATTGAGATACATGTAGGGCTGTGGTCCCAGAGACCTAGGTGGGAAGGGTCATCTTTCTGTCCAATGTAGGGAAGAATGTCCTAATAATCACAACTATCCGATGAAGGAAGGGTTGCTTCACCCCACTATGAGCTCCCCTTCACGGGAGGCAACTACGCTAAGGCCAGGAATGAGAAAGCCCTGACCGGCGTGGCTCACTGTATTGGGCGTCGTTCCGCAAAGCACAAGGTCACAAGTTCGATTCCCAGTCAGGGCACATGCCTGGGTTGTGTGTTCGGTCCTGGTTGGGGTGCATATGAGAGGCAACCGATCGGATCGATGTTTCTCTCTTGCATCAATGTTTCTCTCCCTTTCTCCCTCCCTTCCCCTCTCTCTAAAAATAAATAAATAAAATCTTTAAAAAAAAGAAAACAAAACAAAAGAAGTGAGAAAAAAATTCCAGTCCAGGGAAGAAGTTGAGCCTCTGAAAGACCTCACGGTCCCAAGACTTTTAGAGTCTTTGAATTCTTGAATGAGCTAAGACAGAGGGGCTCACCCCCAGGGGCTCCATCCACACGACACACCTTCCCCTTTCCTTCCTCCCCACAGAGTGTGCTCGGGTGTTCCACGCGGGCGGCGCGAGGCTGGTGCTGTGCGGGAAGAACTGGGAGAGGCTAGAGAACCTATATGATGCCTTGGTCAGCGCGGCTGACCCCAGCAAGGTGAGGCCTTCGGCGGTCAGCTTGGGAAACTTGTGGGCACCCGTAGCCTTCGTGGATTGTTAAAGAGCTTCTCTTTGGTCATATGGGTGAGATGTGATGACTGCCTCGGGAATGGAAGGCAATGGTCTCCCTAATCTTGACACAGGCATGTCTGCCAGTCATCAAGGGTCACTTTATTTTGATCCCTTACCACGGGAAAAATGTGTTCTCTAGCCACTGACTTCCCTCCATCCCCACCCCCATTCTCTTTAAGTCAAACTCAAAGAGCATCCAGGAGGTAGGGTATGTCACAAGTATAATACTTCCAGTGATATTTTCTTCAAAGAAATCAGTGGAATGAAGTCCCCTTCTAAGAAGTCACCTGGGAGGTACTCACATTTCAATGCCATCATAGTTTTCGAAGCATTTCCGGAGAGTTGTCTGGGAAATTGCCTTCAAAGCTCTCTTCAGGGTATTTTTTAAAAAATCTTTGCCCTTGATGTTGAATTTAGGTTTTGGAAGTAGCCTAGAATAATTTAGATCTCAGTACAGAATTTGAAAAGATGGGGCCCGCAGGACAACACATCACCCTTCGAGGTACATTTCTTGGGATGTTATTAGGTACAGTATTGAGTAAAAATGAGGCTCTGAGGTCAACTGAGGGGAAGTCTTGAGTTAAGTTAGCCTAGCTCATCTGATTGATTACTTTACCACAGGACTTTTCAGAGCCTTTGATATGCTAATGAGCACTGTGCACTTTCAAAAAGAACATTTAATAGTCTGTGCTACCCGAACAAATTTGACCAGGAAACGGTCTTTTGTCCAAGCATATCTCAGGACTAGTGTTTGTTAAACACTGACATTGCAGTTACCACATGGTATCGTCACGTTCCCATCTGCACCCCTCTAAACACAGAGTCTCAGTGACAGCAAGTCTCACGCTGATCGCCATGCCTGGCACGTGGATGATACTCCCATCTTGTGTTGAGGGTACGATTTTGATCAAAAACAAAATGTGGCTACAAAGATCGATGTGGCCGCACAAACACAAATGGGCAGTTATAAAACAGTCACGGGAATGCAAAGCGCGGCGTAAGAACGTAGCCAATAACGTCGTAATAACTCTGTATGCTGTCGGGTGGGTACTAGGCTTATGGAGGGATCACCTTGTAAGTTATAGAAATGTCTAGCCACTATGCTGTACACCTGAAACTAATACAATATTGGATGTCAAGTGTAAGTGAAAATTTATTTTTAAAAAATTTTTTTGAGGCTGGATGTGTCTCGTAAGCCAGTTTGGAAAGCAATTTCCCAAAAGCTCAGAAATGTTTTCGGGAATGACGTCAGTGCAGGAGCCGGCGCACAGTCTCCCCTGGGAAGGGCGGTATCACTCCGATTTATTAGCTGCGGCCTCGTGGCCCAAAGTTCAGACTCACGACCGCCCATTTGCGTGTTGGGGTCGTTGCTCTCTTCGCAGCTGCTCTGGTCCCCAAGAACGCGTTCTGCATCACTTTCCTTCCTCCCGTGGTCACTCCTGTTTTTTCTCATCATTTTTGGTAGTCATTTCATGTGCTCCGAACGTCTGAATCTCAAAAGGGGTGGCTCTTAGACCCAAGGGTCCCACAGTCTGAAGGGGATCAGTTCCCACACGTGCCCTGACTGCGTCACTGGTTCCACAGACATTCACCCCAAAGCTGATCCTCTTAGACCTCGCGGACATCAGCTGCGTGCGGGACGTGGCCAAAGAGGTCTTGGATTGCTACGGCTGCGTGGACATCCTTGTCCACAACGCCAGCGTGAAGGTGAAGGGGCCAGCCGACAAGATCTCCCTGGAGCTGGACAAAAAGATCATGGACGCCAATTACTTCGGGCCCATCACGCTGACCAAAGGTCTCGTGAGTTTGATCTCCCTCTGGACTTCTGGGCCCCCGGCTGCTAGAGGGGGTTCTGTTATATGGGCAGATGGTCATCCAATTCTAGAGGACATCTCCAACCCTCCTCAGAAAAATCCTTACTGATATGGTGGGAGCTTTCAACATTCTGACCGTAAATGTTGATACAAGAAAAGGGATTTTGGAAGTATCTTACTAGTATATTCCAACCTCCCTCTCTGTGGGGCCTCTCTGTGGGGCCCAAGCCCTTCTCTTTGGCCCCTTCTTCTTACTTATATCCACGGCTCCCTTCCGATCCCACTTCACATCCTCGGGCCATTGTCTTCGTGCCTTGCATGTATTTTGATATGTCAGCCCGGCAGTTGATCTGCTTCTAACCATGACAGTTTTTTAAAGGTAACGCTTTTGTCCTCAGTAATGAAGAAGAAAACAGTTTATCCCAAAGCACAAGAGACCCAGAATACTGTCAATCCTTTTGCAATAAACAGGGGAGGCAGGAAACCCTTTTAAGGGTACAATGGTGGTTCCTGTTTGGAGATTTTTCACTGCCAAGTTCAAGGGCAGATCTGAAGCTTAGGGGGTTGGGGCTGGAGATGACATGGACCAGAACCAAGAGTTGAAGCCCCACCACACACGCACACACACATACACACAAGTTTATCAAAGCAGAACCCCAAGAGGGGGTATACAAGCATGGAGGATTTCTACGTTTAGGGAGTGGGGTTCCCTAGTAGCGGCTGAGAAATCATGATTTTAGAGACATGATAATGGGTACCATGATAAATAAGGAAAAAAGATATTTCTATATTTCTGGCAGAAAGATGGTCTCCCACAACTTCTACCACGGTGCCCCAAAGATAACAGTTTCCTTCAGCCCAGTCCCTGGGGGCATGTCAACCGGTGTCATTCAGTTAACCTCTCAGAGCCCAGGGTTCACTGACATCAAAGTGAGGGTTGCGAACAGCGGAGTGGAAAAGGCCGGAACCGGCCCGTCTTCCTGGTCGGGCCTCTAACTTGCTAAGAGACCTGAATCTTCTCACTAGCTCTGGGTCTCAGTTCGCCAACTCAAACACACAGGCACTGGACTTAACCGACCAGTCAGGAAGTTGAGTTTTTTGATTTTTGCCACATCTCTATTCTACCTGGACCATCCTTACTTCGTACCTTTCTCTGAACTTTTCCATTTTTACATTAATTTGTTTTAGGAAAAAATCTTTATAATACCACTGTAAATAAAAAAAAACTTTCTTTTTCTCCATAAATACAGTCTGAAATCAAAACAAAGTTCCCAATAAATTCTCCCGAGACACAGGGCTGAGGTCTTTCCCCTCTTTGTCAAGAGTTGAGCCGTGCCAGGCCGCGTTTAAGGCACATTAGAGCCAACATGAGGCTTCCCGTTGGAGCCGACAGGAGAATTGAGAAGGGGTTACTTTTCTCACCGTTGAAATCAGTGTCACTTCATGCACAGGGGTGAGCCGTTTAAAATCACCCAGGAGCTCACTAGCTGAGCCCCGCCCACTCTTAGGAAAGCTGGGAAATGATGGCCGGGGGTCCAGTCTACCGTCACCCTGGTACCAGGGAGCAAGGGCAGCCCTGAGCGGGGAAGAGGGTCTGGGTGGGGAGGCCCGCCCGCTGCTGCGTGGTCTCAGGTGTTTTGCCTTGACTCATTGTCTGTGCTCTCCAGTCCTGCTTCCCAACATGATCTCCCGGCGGACAGGCCAGATCGTGCTAGTGAACAACATCCAAGGGAAGCTTGGAATCCCATTCCGCACAGCCTGTAAGTTGCCAAGACAAAAACGGTTTGTCTTCTGTTGCTGTCTTAGAAGACAAGAGAGGCCCTGTCAAGGACTAGGTATATATCGTTGCCTGGGAGAAGAAGGCTCAGAAAGGCAATGGTTTGCTGGTGTTCCTTTCACCCCTTCAGTTCCTATTTTTTGAGCCCCTATGGCAGGCAGGTGACAACGGGAGACACTGAGACTTGAAAGACAAGGTCCCTGTCCCCCGGGGAGCTCACGTCCCACAGGTGGTCAGGACGTGCCGGGATGAAGATCACACTCCCGACACGGGTGCACAGCCCCCCTCAGTTGCCGCTACAGATGTTACATCTCACAGAAACGGAGTCGCGCTGTATGCGGTCCTCGATGGCTGTCTTCTGTCACGCAGCACGATGTTTCAAGGGTCCTCCAGGTGGTAGCATGTGTCAGAGCTTCGTCCCTTTTTACGGCTGTAACATTCAGTTGTATGGACCCAGCATAGTGTCTTTATCCATTCTTCCGCTGATGGATATTTGGGTTGTTTTCACTTTGGGGCCATTATACATAACGCTGTATGCGCACTCGCGTACAAGTGTTTGTGAGGACATCTGTTTTCCTTGCTCGGGTGGTGGCTCCCCGCTTCAGCAGTTAAGGAACTGCCAGGTAGTTTTCCCAAGCGGCTGCCCTATCACAAAACCTTCCTGGGAAGGAATGGGGATGCCTGCTTGGGCCGCGCATTTTATATACGTGTTCTCCTTGGGTCTTCACAACAACTTGGCCAGGGGGACATTGTCCCCATTTTAAAGATAAGAAAACTGAGCCTCAGGAGAGTAAAGTGATTTGCCCAAGGGCACACAGTGGGCAAGTGGTAAACTGGATTCGGCCCCAGTTCTGCCTCTGTCCACTCCTTCACAGGGGCTTCTTCCCTCATCGGAGAAGCGAGGCGCAGGGCCCAGTGACCCCGGAGGCCTCTCGCGGCTGAGCTTGGCCTCATCTCCCACGCCCCTGCCGGGAAGCAGGGTGGGGTCCCCCGTTCCCACCTCTGGCTGGTTTCCCTTCCAGACGCGGCCTCCAAGCACGCCGTGCTGGGTTTCTTTGACTGCCTCCGAGCCGAAGTGGAGGAGTACGACGTCGTCGTCAGCACCGTGAGCCCGACTTTCATCCGGCCGTACCGTGTCCATCCGGGCCCAGGAAACTGGGACGCCTCCGTTTGGAAATGTGAGCTTTTCGAGGGAAGCCAGAGGAGCAGGGGCTGGGCGGCTCCAGGAGGGTTTCAGTGAGCCCAGGGGGTGTTCCTAAGGTACAAGGCTGGGTGGTGGGGCTCCTGCACCCACCTAATGGCAGGAAGGGGGCCCCCAAACGTCAGTCCAAAGGCACCGGGTAGAGAGAATCCGAACCTGCAATCGGCAGATCAGGGCCCAGCTGGGCTCAGCCACTCACGGGCTCTGTGACCTCAGCCAGGGAACTGCCTGTCTCCCGCCTCGGTATCCCAGGCGGAAGAGCCAGGATTTGGTCTTTAGGAATGACCTGCTCCATCTGTCCACAGAAAGCAGCCCAGAGCAGGGGCTGACAGTCTCGTGCCGACTGCCTGCGTTTGAGGCATGCCTCTGCCACACAGTAAATGAACACAGGCAATTCCCTTAAGCTCGGTGCCTCAGTTTCCCTTTTGGAAAATGAGCGATGGCGGTAACATCTACCTCGGGGAGTCATTGGGAGAGTGGAAGGTTTTGGTTCACAGGTTTGAAAGAGCACACAGCACACCGTAGGCGCTCTGTAAATGCGCCTTATTATTATGCCTGTTCTAGAATGCTCTCGACAGGAAGCTGCTGCCCTCTGCCCAAGGCTCTAACTGCGTTAGGAAATCAAGGCCAACCATGACGGGGACAGGTGGTTCCAGGAGGCCCTTGATAAGCACAGCTTCACAACAATGATGAAAAACATCCTCTAAACTCATCTGACACGGCTTGATTTTCTAAGCTCTCATCACTTCTGTGGTTCATAACCGTCCTGTGAAGTTAATAGAAAGCCAAGCCCACTCTCCCGATGAAGAAGCTGAGGTGTCGCCCCAGGGCCCCCCCGCCCCGCCCCGGTCAGAGGCAGGCAGAGCTGGCCTGGGGCCCATGACTCCAGGCTGGGCACACGCGGCCCTGTCTCTGGGCACGCGGAGGGCCCTGCCCAGCTGCGGCCCTGACCCCTGCGCCCTCCTGGGGCTCTGTAGTCTTTTTCAGGAAGCTGGCCTATGGGGTGCACGCAGTGGATGTGGCAGAGGAGGTGATGCGCACCGTGAGGCGGAAGAAGCAGGAGGTGTTCATGGCTAACCCCATCCCCAAAGCCGCCGTGTACGTCCGCACCTTCTTCCCCGAGTTCTTCTTCGCTGTGGTGGCCTGTGGGGTGAAGGAGAAGCTCCACGTCCCCGAGGAGGGTTAGCCACAGTGGGTCACCCTGACGGGAATAAAGGCTTTCCTGGCCGGTGCTGGCTCTGTCCTCTCAGCACGGGGAGCAGGGCCCACACAAGCCACCCCCTAGCCTGCCCTCCCCGGTGGGAGATGTTCGCCACCCCCCCTCACCCGCGCTCCACACACATGGCCTGGAGGCCTCTGGGCGCCTCCACTCAACATTCCCAGGACACACTTCCAGAAGCTTCTCCACTCCGGAGAGCGACAACTGAGCAGAAACACAGGAGCCAGAATGGCTCTAACAGCCCTCCCCTCTGCACACACACTGTGGCCATCAGCCCGCTTAGGAACTCACGCACAAAACCACTTCCACCTTGTTAAGGGTGGCTTGCCCCCATGGGTCTCCAGCAACAGAAGCAGGACTTGGCAGCCCTAAGGGGCTTGGTAGCCCTGCCAAAGAGACCTTTCAGCAATGACGTGGCAATGTAAGAAACATTTCAACCTGTAAGAATTTTTACGACTTTATTTGAGCCAAACTGACCACAATTGCTAAAAAGCAAAATCTGAACAGATTGAGAAAATGCTCCAGAGAATGGCAGTTCTGTACCTTCCGTTATATGTTACAATTAAGGGGTTACATGAAATCCAGTGGTGATAGATTAGGAAGGGGGGAGGCAGCGAAGCAGGGAAACTTCGGGGACTGGATAAAAAGTAAAGCGGATAGACCCATGCTTCTTTTACATCGATGTGTATGGGATCGTTAACAGTTAACAATTAACATGATAACAATAACAAGGAGGGGTTTTGCGGTCTCTGCTCTAGAGCAGGGATTGTTCCCTGAGGGGTCTGGAGAAAGGAAATTACCCTGACATTCTTAAGGTACGTTACCGTAGATGCGAAAAGACAACAGATAGGCTCAGGTAAGGTAAAGACTGACCTTTGTCAGGGAAGATTCCGGTCTAGGACATAACTACCCACAGTGGCTTGCTTTAGTTAGGAAGTTTTAATTTCAGATCATCCTGCGTGGAGACTTTAGGTCTCTGAGTTTGTCGGGGGGCCACACAGGCCTTCCTGAGCTTGTCCGGTTTGGTAACGTGGCCCCTTTTCATCCACAGATGGAAATATCCTGTCATCTGTGTTGTTCAGTATGGCAGCCACTAGCCACGCGTGGCTGTTGAGCACTTGAAATGTAACCTGTGCAACTAAGAAACTGAATTTTTAATTTCGTTTAATTTTAATTAATTTGAATCTAAATAGCCACATGTGGCCGGCAACTTCCAACTGGCAGCAGCAGAGCAGAGCTGTGACTTTCCGTCCTGGTCGTGCCCCGGAATGAGTCCCTTCCCTGGGTGTCGCTGGTCAAAAGAGCGACCCGGGCACAGCTGTTTTTATGAAGATTCTCAGTTGACTCTAAGGTGCAACGAATACTCGGAACTTCTGCCCCGTGCTATCCACCTCATGCCAGCCTTTGAAAACCCTGTCTAAACCTGCCATTCCTGTTACGGATGTGTGTTCCTCTTAGTTTAGGGTTTTTTTAATACACAATAGTCAATGTCTCTTGGGATCTCGGAAAGGGTAGGGGTACACTCTTTGCACTAATCAGCAGTTTGTACCTGCTGATTCAAACTTTTCTAATATTTATAGATGAAAGAGGGTTCAAATTTCCTCCCTGAACCCATGCTATTTACAAAATTAACATACATATGGCGCACACAGACCCATGTATAAACCTTAATTTAAAGAGCAAAATACCTAGGGTCACCTGATCACTGTGGAGCCTACCTACCCAGGATAAAGCTGATGGGCAGGACGTGGTGCCAGAATTTTGGAGAGTCAGCTAAGCAGCAGGCAAGACAGGCCTCGAGTCAGCAAGACAGCCGCTGGTTTTTTTGAGAGGTTTTGTTATTGTTGTCAGTGGAGCGGAATGGTATAGGAGTTCTCAGACCAGAATCATTGGAGGGTTGGTGGGAGCTTAGGGGTAGATGGGGAAACAACGGGGGGCGGGGGCTGAAACGTGATTGGTGGCCAGAGACAGAGATGGCAGCTTCAGGGCAAGTAGGGGCGGAGCCATGGTCACAGGTAGTCCTCGTAGGGCTCTGCCTCCTCTCAGGTGAGTTTACTGGAGTGGGACCAAGGGGATGATCCTTTGGTGGGAGTGGGGGTGGACAGTCAGGGAGGGGCTGCGTCAGGGACGCTTCTCCACTGGTACTGCGCTGCATTCTAGGAGAGCAAGAACTTTGAGGCGGGGGAAGACCTTAGACCCCTGAGGATTCCCTGAAAGGACGGAGCAACAGAGTGAGAATAAGGTCCTCTCGTCAGTGGGTCTGCTCCGCTGTTCCCCTGAGGTCCGGCAGAGGGCGTCCTGCAGCCGAGAGGGTCAAAGACCCACGTGCAGGTGGACCTAGCTTCGGGACTGACTGTCCCACACACTAAACGCCTTGAAGCTGAATTTCCTGTCCTTGGACCTTGTCATCCCTCTGGTTGGATGCTCCTATTGGCTTTCACGCTCCGCTCCTCTCTCAGGATCGGATATCTCACAAGCTTAAGGTGAGGGGGGAAAGTGTCAGGCAATATGAGGAATGGCCACCAGGTGTCACTGTGGCTCCAAACCTATTTTATAGCTAATTTTTTTTCTATCGAAACACTGTAGAGCTCAGTAGTATTAATCCCACAACATTTTATGCAATTCATAATCTCCAATGAGCATACCATTCCCCTCCAAGATCCCAGGTGGTCTTCACATCAACTTAGATTCACTGGAAGTGCTGACAAATCCATTTCACAGGTGAGAAAACTGAGGGTGATCATGTTCTGCGATACTCTAGGTCGACCTAAGGCAACCCAAGGATGGCGAGGCCCTGGGACACAGAAGAACTGGACCCCAGAGGCCAGCAGCTGTCCCAGACCACAGAGATACGCTGCAGAGCTTGACACAGACCTCAGTACTCCATGCGGGTGACATAATGTGGTTTTCTGGTTTTTTCTTCCAAGATCTATAAAATTTTTTAAATTGGAAAAAGTGGGAAAGCATAAAGAGAAAAAAAAATCACGTACCCTGGAAAGTACTGTTAACATGTGGGCACTTCTCTGAACAGCGCAGAATCTTCAGGGTTGGGAGCACATGGTTTGGAGCTCTAGGGACCGCCCAAAGGATGGCAGGGGGAAGCTATCGCCAACACAGGTGCACAGCTGCGGGCAGCGAGCCCAGTGCCCGGGGCGGCGTCTGCTGGCCCTCCAGATCTCTCCAGCGGAGCGCCCAGGGCCTCGGTGGACTGCAGCAAGGGCGCACTCGTCCCGGCGGCTGAGTGGGTTCAGCTGTTGGTGGCTGGCTGGAAGGAAGACAGTGAGGCCGGAGGAGTTGGTCCCCTGGTTCCCTCTCCACCAGGCTGCTGTGACTTGATTGCAATTCACCACTGAAAGTCACAGCCCCGGTCAGGCAGCGGTGCCCTGGGGTGACGCTCTGGAACTGTTCCTTCCCTCTGCCCCTCCAGATGGGAGGGTGTTGATGGCTCCCGGCTGCTGGTGGCCCTGGGCACAGCATCGCCTTGTTGGTTTCCTTTAACCTTGACCACACCTCCATAGCCGTCCCTTCATTAAGCTCTCCGGGAGGCCCCATGAAAAGCTATGTGGAAGTCTTAACCCCCAGGACCTTAGGAATGCGAGCTGATTTGAAAACAGGGTCACGGCAGATGTAACTAGTTAACATGAGGTCATACTGGAGCAGGACGGAACGCTAATTCAATGTGACGGGCGTGCTTTTGGAAGAAAGCCGCGTGAAGACAGATGTGCAGGGAGAACCCACGTGATGACCTAGGCAGAGGGATCACAGTGACGCAGCTGCAAGCCACAAAATGCCAGGGGTGGCCAGCAAACTTCCAAAAGCTGGGAAGAAGCAAAGGAGGGTTCTCCCTGCGGGTTTCCGTGAGAGCAGAGCCCTGCTGACCTCTTGGTTTCAGACTTCCGGCCTCGAGAGCTGTGAGAATTTAAGTCACCCAGTTTGTGGTCTTTTGTTACAAAGCGTATCTCTGTTTCCAGCCTGGACCTTGACCGACACCGCCAATACCCAGAAGAATTGCGAGATTCCCTAGGGAAAAGTAAAAAAAAACAGAGGAAGCAGCACCTATCTCCGCAGCCGACAAAAGCACCCCCCGTGGGGCATTTACCGAGCCCACAGTCACGGCTGGCTCTCTGCGCCTTCGGAGAATTAAGCAGTGCCTAATCAAAGGGCCCTGTGTGTTCCAGAATCGCTAGTGGACATATCAGACAGCAAAGTAAGCCCCTCTAGGGTAGAACTATTATCTCCAGAATATTGCAAACAAATTTCCTCGGTGGCATGTGCCTTACTACACATCAGCAGAGCATTTGGCTGTAAGGGCAGGGCTCACTGGAGCAGAGACTCTGGCACACCGAGGACCTGGTGCCTTGAAGGAGGAGGATCCAGCTGGTTGGGTCCATTGCAGGGGTATGGACCCCAGGGGAGGGGCCCAGAAAGCAGTGGTCTGCCCAGCCAAGAAAGATCCCGCCAGATGTCAGCCCTGCCCCCCTACTCTTCCTGGAAGCAGATGGGACCTCTCACTGGAGGGAATTGGTAGATTGGTGGAGACACACCATGACCCAATCAAAATGGACTGTGGGCCAACCTGGTTGTCCCAGGCCTCTTGGGCTCATTACCTCTCTGTCCCCTGTGGCAGACTGTTTGAATCCTTAAGAAGTGAACTGCTATGTCAGTTGTGACTTTTGAGGTTACAAGTGGCAGAAACCCAACTCAAACGTTTATTTACCCAAGTAACTGGAAAGGCCTATTTCAGGCACAGTGAGGTTTACGCATCCAAATGGTGCCACCAGCATCAGTCTTTTTTTCTCCCGTCTCTCAGCCTTATGCTCCACTGGTGGGCTTTCCTCTCAACATGCCCTCCCCATCACCATGACAAGGTGGACACTAGCAGCCCCAGGCTCGCATCCTAGACGTCAAGCAGAAAGATTCCTCATTCCCCATAATTCTAGCAAAACTGCTGGCACTCCTTGGGCCATGTGTCCATCCTGAAACAACCACCGTGTCCCTGGTTGCCCAGACCTGCTCCGTGCCCCCGATCTAGGGCAGGAGAGGGGGACAGCTCAGTCCGATCATGAGCAAGTGTCCTTCCTCCCACCCCCGCCCTGCCCCAAACAAGATGCTCTTCTAGGAAGAAAGGGAAAACACATTTTGCAGGCAAAACAGCCTTTTTTGGTAAACGTTAATCTCCGGGAAAGATGAGGGAACTAACACAATGAGCATTCGTAACCTACCTGCTACCTTACTAGGTAATTTCACACATATGCTCCCAGTGAGCTTCCAAGATTATTAATATCAGTAGTTCCATTTCTCCTGGCGAGGAGATGGAGGCTCCAGAGGCTGGGTAGACAATTAAGCCAAAATTTCGTATCTGTCAACGGCAGAGCTGCGATTTGTGGGTGGAGGTGGCTGGAGCACTCGCGGATGAAGACGATGGATAATCTGTCAGTCCTTTCCACGTAGGAACTGGGCGAGGTTTCCGAATGTTGGTCGCCACTGACCGCTGCCCCGCCCCAGCCAGGCGGCCCTGGACAACAACGATTTAGGGGGGAATTCGACGTTGCAAGAGTCAGTCAAGGAGCTTCCATTGCGAAGGCTGAGCTACAATGGTAAATTTGAACCAGCTAGTGGTCTCTTGGTCTGAAGGGGAATGTCCAGGTGTAGCAATAAAGGAATCTGGAAGATTCAGCAGACACGTTTGGTGCCCGCGACACATCCCTTCCCTGTCCCCCATTCCGACTGCGTTATGGTGGAAGCCTCCCCAGCTTGCGGACAGCATTCCGCCACACCACTGCACTCTCCTGTCGCGAGCTTTCTCTAAAGCACACGAGTTCCATCAGCCCTCACCGGTGGGTCCAGATCACAGAAGGGCTCCTGTCCCCGGGGGCAGCCCTCGATCAACAGGGAACAGAGTTGGTGGTCAACGACCCAACCCCTCACCCTGTGGAGGGGGCAAATCCGAGGCACATTCTCTATGTTCTTCACAGGGTCTGCAAAGGGGTCGAGCCCACTTGCTCACAGGACAACCAGATCTATTGGCTTTTTCTCCCGCCTGGTCTCTTCCCCGCCCCAGCCTCCACTTCCTGCTTCTTCGGGTCACCTTCCCTTCGCTCCCTCCTCCCAGTCCTTGTCTCAGGCCCTGACTTCAGGCAGGTGCCAGCTAAGACCAAAGACTTTGGAGGCGGCATCATTTGAGGTGGAGCAACACCTTAGGGATCAGTAGCCTGCAAGAAACTGTGATGTAGTTACATTTCTTTGGAAGGGGAATTAGATAAGGGAAATCGCTCAAAAACAAAGCCGCAGCTAGGGTTCTTGGAGACTGGAATACTTGGGGACTGGGCTGTCTCTCATTCTCTCTCTCTCTCTCTCTCTCTCTCTCTCTCTCAGTCCCCTCCCCCACATGATGTCTTGTCTGATTGTTTTAGTGTGACAGTCCAGCCCCAGTTTCCTCTTCCTTCGTCAGGTTGTCTCCCTCCATTCAGTCAGAACTTTTGTTCCCACACAGCTTTGGCTGACATGAGTCCTCGACCTGCTGAGATGTCAAATCGGACCCTAAAGCTACAGGATCTCAGACCCTGAGTGTCCAGAACAAGCCCACTCAGTCTCTCAGACGTACCCCACCCCATTCCAGTTTTCCAAGAAAGAAAAGCTGGTTCAACTTGTGTAAAGTGTTCACCCCTTCGTGACCTCTCGGGCTGTCCCCTTCCAATTCAGGTGAGGGAGAGGACGCAAAGACTAATCAAGGAAGCGAAAGAGAACCGGGCTTGTAGTTGTAATGACAAATATTTAAATAGCTTCTTTTGATGTCATAGTCTGACTTTTCTTTCCCCTTACTTTTGTTCCCCAGATATTTTAGGCAGAAACTTGCCATTAAATAAAAGATCCCTTTCTTTCCCACCGAGTTCCATCTTTGGAGATTTGTCTGGTAGGTGGCAAGCAGTAGGGCCTCTCCCCCCGCCAATGTTTGGGTTTGGCAACAGTCTCACCGGTAAAATGCGGGTGAAGCTAGTGCTTATTTCACGGCATTGTTTGGGGGTTAAATGAAGTGCTCGACTATCTGAAGACAAAGGGATATTCAGACCACAACCGTTCAGCCACCACGTCTTCAGCACCAAAGTGCCATTCCTTTAGGATCCTGCAAGTGGGAAGCTACCCCTGAACTACACAAGTCAAAGGTAAGGGCGACATAAGAATGAGAGAGAAAGCTCTAAGCTAGCGCAGCCCACGATGGGAACGGACTTCCTTTAACACCTGCCGATTTCCACCCCCTGGCTCTGGGGTCTCGTTGGGCCTGGGGCAATGAATCACGGGGGGTTAGTGAAAAGAAAAGGCTCAACGACAAGCAGAAAGTAACGTACAAACACAAGACAACAAGGTAGACCAGAACATGTCCTAAGAGTAACATTTTTTTTTTTTAAATAGCATTAAGTGAGAACCCACCACGTACCAGATGCGACAGATTTTGCAAAGATGAACAAGGGCTCGGGCTACGGTCTCAAAAATATCCCAAGGACTATGACGCCGCGATCGACCGATGCGCCTGCATAAATGTGCCGGTGGGGTACATGGTTTTACCACCGAGTTTCCCATTTTTTTATTGCTTTTTATAATGATCGAATTAAATTAACCCATGCTTAGTATTATATAAAGCCTCATACAGAAAGCTGTATTATTGAAAATGAAACCCCTAACCAGCTACTAGAATCCTGACTCTTAGGTATTCAACCGATGCTGCCAAGCCCCCTGGTATATGGGTTTCTGGTCCTTTCTTTAAAAGCATCATATTGCACCATTCTCTCTACAGCTGTTTCTCCTCTCAGGAGTTTGTCTGGGGCACCCTCACCATGCACATGCAGAGAAGTCCGCTTCCTTCCTTGCTACCGTTGACATGCTGAAAATCCCTCTAAATGGCCGTGCAGAAAGGCAATCCACCAATGGGAGAAGGGGAGATAACACAACAGGGGGGTACATCACACGAACGGTGAAATTCTCCATCTAATTTTTCAACTCACAGTCCTAGTCCCTAGAGGTACGTACACTCTGTGGTAAACTATTTGATTAAAGTATAAGATACAGACAGGAAAAGGTGCCCAGATCTTCAGGGGGCAAGTCCGTGGGTTTCCCAAAGGGAAAACACCTGGTCATCAGCACCCAGGACCAAAATAAAACAGAATGTTACCAGCGCCCCCAAATGTCCGCTAGCATCTCATGGGTTTCCCTCCGTTACGGTTAAGTAATGTACATTGACGCTTAACAATTTAAAGTAAAACAGATACAGAGCTTACAAAGTGAGGTTGTGACTAACTCTGGGTACAGCAGCCCTGCCGCGACCCCTCCCTTCTCCTGGTTTCCACGGTTCAGGGGCAGCGTTCGCCTCCCTGAAGCTCGCTCGGTCTTTTGATTCATACCACCGTGCGGACTCAGCGAGATCAGCATTTCACATCACACAGGATGTGCCAAGCCCTGTGACAGACTACCTGTTGAAAAATCAAAGTGAACTTAATTATCACGATCAAGACACTCTTGCATTGGCGAAAGGGAAAGAGAATAGAGGGTCCAGAAATAGACCCACACGATATGATCCATTAGTTTTCAACAAAGGTACAAAAACTATACCATAAAGAAGACATAGTCTTTGCAGCAAATGGTGCTGGAATATTGGAACTCCCTATGCAAATAAACAAACCAGTGAACTTTCACCTAAATATCATACTTTATGCAAAATTAACTCAAAAGGGACCATAGCTCTAAACATAAAATGTAAAACTATAGAACTTTTATTTAGAAGAAAACATAGGAGAAAATTGGGGGAGGGGGAAAGGATCAGGCGAAAAGTTCTTAGGCATGACAGAAAGTTGGAACCACAATAGAAACAATGATAAACTGGACTTGGTCAAAACTGAAGACAGCCACTCTGCAAATGGCACTTTTACGAAAATGAAAAGGCAGGCTGCAGGCTGCCCTGAAGGATTTGCAAGTCGCACATCCCACAGAGGGTTTCTATCCAGGCTATGGAAAGCCCCCTCAAAATGCAAAAGTGAGAAAACGGAAAAGAGGGTAAAGGGTTTGAACAGATATTGAATCAAAGAATCTATATGGATAGCAACTAAGCACATGAAAAGTTACTTGTCATCAGGAATGCAAATTAAAACCATGGTGACATACCACTGTATGCACCGTACAATGAAGAAAATTAAAAAATACTGACAGTACTAGGTGCTGACATGGATGCAGAGCAACTGTAATTCCCATGCATTGCAGATGGGAATCCAGCTTGGTCCAGCCACGCCACAGAACAGCTTGGCAGCTTCATAAAAAAGCTAAGCCCTACATACGCTTTGTGACTCAACACCCCCCAGACCTGGGTATTTTTCCTAGAGAAATAAAACTTACAGTCACACAAGAACCTATATGTGACTATTTAGAGCAGCTCTATTCATAATTCTCAAAATCTGGAAACAATCCAAACCTCTTCAACTGGTGAAGAATTAAACACACTGGAGCTCATCTGTACAGTGAAATATTATTCAGCAAGAAAAAAGAACTATTGGTACACACAGTAGCTTGAAGGAATCACAAAGGTGTTATAAACTAGGCTCAAAAGGTTACTCATTGTATAAACCCATTTATATGACATTCACGAAAAGACCAAACTGTGAAGAGATCAGTGATTGCCAGGAGTCGGGGAGCATCTGGGGAAGGAAGGGAGACTATGACGTAACATGGGGAGATTGTGGGGGTGATTGAAATTGTTCTATATCCTACTCGAGATGATAATAACATGAATCTACAGATGGTTAACAGTCATATAAGTATACACACACCCATAAAAATTCATTTTACTGCATGATAATTCTCAATCTAAAGTGATGTTGATTTTTTTTTTTAATTCTCTTAAGGAGAAAACCATATATCTGTCAAGCTTTGACACGATGCTAAGATGCCATCAGTCGTGAGACATACTCCAATTTCACAGATGTAAAATCATGAAAACACACAGGCCTAGAATTAATGAAATACAGTAGTTGCTTTAGTGAAGGCTGCTGCTTGAAGTCATCTACGAAGAAACATGGCTTTTAGTGTTTTCCTCTGTGACCATAGACCTCTCTCCTTCTCCCGTTCGTGATTAAATAAGGTCATTTTGAAAAAGGCAACATTCTAATTAAAGACGTCTCTTTTCCCTCTGTCAGCTGAACTGAGAGACTAGCCCTTTGAAGGTTAGCAAGTTGCCCGGTAATTCCAGCTGACTCCGTCCTAAAGAACGGGGAAGGCTGTTAAAACTCTGTTCTGAAATGAACTAAAGGCAGGTAAGGGGCTGAGCTCCTCTGTAAGCCCGCAGTTCTCTGGAGCCACGCGGGAGGCTGGGTGGCCCAGAGGCTAAAGCCACCTGTTTCACAGACAGCAAGACCTGACCCCGACGTGGCCTCTCACGCATGTGCAATCTTGGGCAAGTGACCTGTCCTCTCCAAACCCATGTCTATCTCCTCATCCTTTTTTTAAAATTGTGGTTAGAACGTAATTTGTTTTGAGAGATCTAGCCTCTTAAAATTTTAAGTGTACTTCATAGAACTGTTGACCACAGATACAATGTTGTACAGTGGGTCTCTAAAGATTATTCACCCCGTCTAATGGAAACTTCATGCCCACTGATTAGCAACTCCATTTCCCCTTCCTCAGCCTCTGGGCAACCACCATTCACTCCACTTTTTGATTCTATGAATTTCACTATTTTAGATACTTCCCATAGGAAAATGATAGTACTTTATTTCTTGGGTACTAAGTCAGGGATTAAACATTGATGACTGTAAAGTACAACAAATAAAACTCTTATGAAAAGAGTGAAAGAAAGCGCTGCTTCTATAAAACCCTTGCCAAAAAGTGTTCCAGGGATACATACTCAAGGCTCTAGGTGGGTATGATAGTTAATCTTACATGACAATTTGGCTGGACCATGGGGTACCCAAATATTTGGTCAAATATTATTCTGGGTACTTCTGTAAAAGTGTTTTTGGATGAGATTTACGCTTAAGTTGAATTCTGAGTAACGTAGATCACCCTCCATAATGTGGGTGGGCCTTGTCCAATCAGTTGAAGGTCTAAATGAAACAAAATGTTGGCCTCTCCCAAGCAAAAGGGAATTCTCCAGAAATGGCCTTCAGACCTCATCTGCAACATCAGCTCTTCCAGTTCACCGGCAGACTGTCTTCAGAATCCCAGAGCCTACGTGACTGTGCAGGTCAACCAACCTCTCTCTCTCTCTATGTATGTATGTATGTATTTATATATATATATTTTTTATATATATCACTTTATATTTTTATATATATCACTCTATATATTTATATATAGATATATCTATATATTTCACTTTATCCTTATTGTGATACTATGTAACAATATTTTCCCAAAGGGTAGCTAAAAAGAGGGAGTAAGATCAGTGTGACATGCAGCCTTGTTCTCTGGCCATGCGCTCACACCAGCCATGCACTCACACCAGGTCATGTGCCAGTAAAAGAGAAAAAGAGAAGGTGCAAACATTGAATGTCAGCACAGGTGAGAGTTATTCAAGGTCTGCAAGCCCCAACTTCTTACGAATGTGGAGAGCTGCCTACGACAACCCGGGGACACTGGGTGAGGCAGCCCATTTGACTCTGGACAGTGAAAATTAATAGAAAGTGTGTCCTTCCAAGTTCAGAGGATGTTCAGAAGACACAGACTCCTCTTCAGTGTAGTATCCCCAATCCCTGCCTCTCCTCACCAGGCTTTGTTGTAAATCCCCCACTTCTTCAACCCTTTCCATAAGACAAGAATGTGGTTTGCAGGCCCCTCCCCCACCCCCATCTTTTGGATATGACAATGACTTCCTAATGTTTCTCTTAAAACAAGGCCCCCGGGGTTCAAGGCTCACTCCAAATGAGGTTTGACTAGCCCAGAATATGCAAGGATGCGTTTGCCTACACAGAGCTGTTTACATAATTGACTTTTTTTTTTACCTAAAACTAAGACTAAATACACCTGTCGATGCTACATTTCACCTTACAGATTATTTTAACTCATAATTGCTAAAGAAAAAAGAAAAGTCTGCAAACTTGGAAAGCTGACCATCTCTGCCTCCAAATTGTGGGTGAAAGTAAGCCAGACATGGTCTGAGCCCTATCGGATTTGTTTGTCCTTACTCGATGACACTAGTCATTGGGACTCGATGACCAAGACAATAAATTCTCCTTCTTAAGGCTGTCAATAGTTTCTTCCTTTTTCCATTCTGTCCCAGAAAGTTTGGCCCTCCATTCCTTTCTCCTGCTCTCTCATGTAGTCCCATAATAGTCATCTCCCAGCTAAATCACATTTCCCCTGTCCCAGGGTGACCACAGCCCGGGCAGGTGGCCACGCCCTTGTCATAGCTGTGACAAGGTGCGTTCTGAAGTCCCTTCTAATTTTACAGTCCTTCAGATGTGTGATAGCTGAGGTGCCGGTAGTTGCTTGGCGAGCTCCCCACCCCACACCCAAATTTCTGCAGCACCGGATCTACCCACTGGTCAGAAATATCTGCTGCCCTCTGGGCTCCCACGACGGTTCTCGAGCCAAATCTGACCAGGCTGTGAGTCAGGGCAGGAGTTTTGTTCCTTTTCTTCTTTTGGGCTGAATGTGAATAATCACACGATATCGTTTAGCGCGAATCGTTCCATGCCTACCAAAGCTCTGATGAGACCTGATGTAATGAATCTACCTATTTACTTGGGATACCAGCGTGAATCCAATCAGGGAGATATTTAAGAGAGTCTGGGGAAGGTAGGCAGCATTTCGTAACGTATCTTTGAGCCTTCACGATAAAAAGTAACTAGTTTGATGCCATGTTTTACTTTTCAATAACCTAAGTTAGAGTAAGAAAGTTAACCCATCTTATGGATGAAGCTCCAAGAGACAGCTTGCTATGAGACAAAGCCCTCCCGTCCCGGGACCAGGGGCTCAGACCTCGTCTGAGCTTGGCCACAGTCACTGTGCAGCCCTGGGCAGGTTACCTGACCTTCCTGGTGCTCAGGTTTTCTCCCTTGCAAAGGAAGGAGGGCTTTTGAATCAACTGACCCCAAGGCCTCTCCTATCCCACAGTTTCACTGTTAACAGGATGAAGAGACAAGCCACAAACTGGCAGAAAATATTTGCAAATCGCAACGTATCTGAGGAAAACTTGTATCCAAAATATATAAAGAGCTTCCAGAATTCAATAATACAAACAGCCCAATTCATGGTGGATAAAAGGTTTGAACACTTCTTCCAAAGGAGACAGGTGTTAACGAAGCACAACAGAATACTGTTTAACATCCTTAGACAATAGGAAAATTAAGGTTGGTGAAGACATGGAACAATTGGACTGTCATTCACTGCTGGTAGGAGTACAAAGTGCTCTGTCATCACTTCAGAAGACAGTTTCCTAAAAAGATCATACTACATACCTACCATGTAACCCAGTCATTCCACTCCTCGGCATATACCAAAGAGAAATGGGAACATATGTCCATGCAAAGACTTGTATGCAGGTATTTATAGTAGCTTATTCATAACAGTCAAAAAGTAGAAACAACCCAAGTGTCCCTTGACATAAGAATTGTTAAACCGACTTTGATATACCTACACTGTATCTATATCTATCAAAATTGGCTTATCCATTCTTCTGTCAGTGAGAATACACACACACACACACACAATGGAATACTACTCAGCAATAAGGACCGAACTATTGATACTATTAAAATATGAATCTCAAAATATTTTATGCTGAATGAAAGAAGCCGGATCAAGAACACATAGTTATGATTCCATTTATATAAAATTTTAGAAAATGTGAACTATAGGGACCAGGTGACAGGAAGCAGGTCAGTGATTGCTTGGGGATGGAGGGGGTACTTGGGATGCAGGGAGGGGGCATGAAATTACAGAGAGACATGAAGACAGCTTTGTCAGTGATACGTTTATTATCATGATGGTGGTGATAATTTCAGGTAATAGATAGATGTCAAAACATATCAAATTAGGCATGTGAAGTTTATTGTATGACGATTCTATTTCAATAAAGCTGTTTATAAATGAAAAAGTTTTTAAACTTTAGGTCAATGTTTGATGGGGAATTGGAAATTAATATTATCAAAATAATAAACCACAGATTACTTCCTGGTATGAAGGGATGACATGGAATATTCCATGGAGCCATCCGTCGGTCTTCACCGTACCTGAGTGGTCAATGTCAGCTTATCGTTAGGCAGGTCAACCAGATGTTACGTATCTTCTGACACACACGATATAGGCTACCCAACATCACCCAGGAGGCATACGAGCCAGAAATGCTTAGCTCGAAGATGTCAAATACTTACATCTAATTTCCAGGTACAGGAAATACAAGGGGTAAAGGAACAAGTCAAGCGACACACTGAAGAAGCACCATCCAGAGTTTGGGACACCTTGCGTTTCACTGGCCTCGTCTCTTGAGCAACTCAGTATGGAGAGAAAAGGGGACTGGGCTCAACTGAAGGCACCTTAAAGGACATAAGGACTAGATACCACGTATGGGCTGGGAGTGGATCTTGGTTTGTACAACTTTTCTGTAAAGAGCACCAGGGGCCCGGTGGGGAAATATTGATGTAAACTGAGTATTAGAGGAGATGGAAAGTATTGACTTGAGAAGGCAGAGACCATGAACCATAAGGAGCAGGACGCAAAACGCGTGCAGGTGACCTCCCTTTGGAGACACGTTTATGTAGGAAAGGGTAGAGCTTTGGCTTAACAGCAATACTAGGGTGGTGAAATTTTTTTCACATTTATGTTTATCTGATGTTATAATTATCTAAAATGTACATACACTGCTTTTCAGGGGAAGGGATTTTTTTAAATGAAAGAAGAGCCCCAAGAATTATTTTCGTGAGTGTGCTTCTATTTAAATGAGTTCCTGGTCGGGGCCTTGTATCAGAGCTTCGACCACGGTCTACTGCCCCGGGACACTGAATCCCATCAGAAGTGAAGAGAAACTGGATCACAAAAGATGCACTTTCGCTTCGAAAGGCAGATATTCCGCCCCCAGGGAGGCAAGACGCGCCTCGTTCTCTCTGAGGATGAACAAGAAACTGGCCCAGCCGTCCCCTGCTGAGAACCTGGCATGCCGGACCCAGGGGACCCGAGAACCTGCTTATGCAGCTTGTCACCCAGACCGGAGATGACCTATTTGTTTGGGGGGACTCTCCAGGAAAATTAATGCTCTCCCAGGAAAACTATGATCGTAGCTCTCAAAGCGTGGTCCCCGGAAGAGCAGCGGCACCTGGGACTTTGTCATAAATACAGATTCTCCGGCAACACCTCCGCCATTGCCAATCCCCAAATTTGAGGGGATCTAGGCAAGAGCGGTGTCACAAAAGTTTAAAGAAAAATAACTTTCCAGAAGGAAATGACGACCCCCAGGGTTCAATGCTGTAGAAAGGGGGAACGGGAGGGGGATGGAAAGAAAAGCGTGCTGTTCGGCATTTACAGGGAGCCATAGGCTAAGCCCTTGAGGAACTCACGGACGCCTTAGCAGGAGCAGTTCCACGTCCGCGGTGGGCAGGACTGATTGCAGTGGTCGGAAGGGCAGAGGGAGGGTGGCGGGGACAGGGAGACCAGGGTAGAGAAGCAGAGGGCAAGGACGAAGCAGACCCTGCCTCGGGGCTCACAATCTACTCGCGTTGCTCGGCTGGCACCCGCTAGGGTACTGGGTCCAAACCTCTCCACGTCGTGTGTGAGCGCACACTCTCCTTCCAGCGGTGACTGTGACACGCCTGTGAGTCACAGGGACTATTGCGTGACTCACGGGTTTGTCACAGGGACTGGCTCTCCCTACAGAGGTGGAGGGGAGCTTCACACATCATTGATGATTTATGTGTCGTCCCTGGAGACTGACGGAGCTACAAAGTAAACGCCATCTCTTGTCCCCTGTTCCAGAACTCCGTGGCCTCTCTGTCTTGATGGGTTCCTTCCTGTGTGCTTCCCCAGGAACATTTTGCACACAAACATATTTGTTATTTGAATAAGCAAAATAAATCCTGTCCCGCTACTGCAGTTTACCCAAGCAGACAAAAATCTCAGGGAGAGGACCCAAAGAGTCACTGCAGGAAAACTTCGAAAAGTTTAACTGTGAGTTAAGAATGTCTGCAGTCGATGGGGTTTGAACTGGAACCCACAGTAATCACCAGTTATCTCCCAGTTGTTTTGGATACCACTTTTATTTTCTTTTTAGCATACACCACTGTAAGGAAGTGTTTACTTGGGTTTTCTTTTTGTCTGTCTCTCTGACTGAAATGTAGGCTTCGTGAGAGAAAAGACTTTGTCTCCCTTACTTTTGTTTTTAAGATTTTATTTAGTTATTTTTAGAGAGGGGAAGGGCAGGGGAAAGAGAGGAAGAGAAACATCGATGTGTGGTTGCCTCTTGCACACCCCGTACTGGGACCTGGCCCGCAACCCAGGCCTGTGCCCTGACTGGGAATCAAACCAGCGACCCTTTGGTTCACAGGTACTCAATCACTGAGCCATACCAGCCAGTGCATGACTTTGTCTCCCTTATCAACAGAGTACCCATGAAGCCTAGAACAGTATCTGACACACGTACATAGTCAATAAATGTTAATTGGGTAGATGGCTGGATGGTAGGATGGATGTGTCAATTTATCTCTACCTCTTCGCCTAATTGTGCGACCCTACCCAAGTAAAGTCCCGCCCTGTCTCCTGCCACAATCCAATTCCATCCTGATTGAACTGAGTTTCCAATGTTCAAACGAGAAAAATATGTTGACTCACTTTTTTACCTTCTGTTCCACCTGCCTCCTCACTAGGAAACAAGAAAGTAGATCCGTTAGAATGATATTTCCTTCTTTTGATCAGTCGTAAGTAATTCAGAATGAGAAGCTACCTTCTCAGCGCTAAAGAGTTAGTTACACCTGAGGTTTCACGGTGGCGCGCGATTAGAGCCAGGTTACCCTGATTCTGTGGGTGGGGAGAGGAGGGCCCTGGAGCAGCGGAGGCCTCGGAGGCGTGGCTTCCACCCCTGGCTTAGTGCAGCCCAGCGGCCAGGGAATGAGAGAGCCGTGGCCCTTCCTAGGGGTCCCATCCAACAGAAGGGGGCTCGGGTCCCCCTCATCCCATGGATATTCAATAAAGACATGCTCACTGAGGTATCGATGTATTTCAAGGGTTTTCAAGGAAGAGCCAGCAGAGTGTACATAAACATGTTTTTCCTTTGCTATGTCCACAATGTAAGCCATTTGAAAACATCAGGCCAACTACAAAAGTGTAAAAAGGACAAGGCTGCAGCTGCTTTAAAAGAAAGCTCTCCAGACATTTTTTTCAATGTATTTTTAAATATTTTAATTTTTTAAATAAAATATTTATTTTTATTTTATTTTTAATTGTTAGAGGAAAGGAAGGCAGAGTGAAAGAGAGGGAGCGACACATCGCGTGAGAGAGTAACATCGATCGGTTGCCTTCCTTCTGCGCCCGGGGGCACCAAACCTGCAACCCGGGCATGCGCGCCGACCAGGAACGGAGCTGGCGACCCCTTGGCTCACGGACGACACCCAACCCACTGACCGTGCAGGCCGAGGCGCTATCCCAAAATGTGGCCCGGCTAAAATGCGGATTGGTCTCTACTAACTAAAGGGCCATGGCTCCCTAGGGGCTCTACGGCTTCCTTCGACTCAGCCACAACCGCTCACTCCTCCTCCTCTCAAAGCCTCTTCCTTCCCCCGCCGGTTCTACCTAGTTCATCCGGAGGACACGTGCTCCCCACTCAAAGACTTAATGCATTCCTGCAAGACCAGCTGGAAAGCCAGTGAGGCAAAGCCCGGCACCTCGGGCATCGCGTCCTAACTGTGGGTGGACTGTTATGGTGGTCTGACCTGTCCTTATAGGGAGACGCTTAAGAGCAGGTAAAGACTTGCAGGAGTGACCAGTGCAACTTGGCAAAGCGATAAGGGCTGAGCAGAGGCGGCCTGTGCTGCTGGCGTCCCCGTGGTCTCCTCCTTCTCCGCCGTCACGCGTGGGCTGCCCTTTGGTTACGTGCTGAACGCAGCCTGACTCCTTTCGTGAGAATATGAGAAGTATTTTCCAATTAGGCCACAATTATTCCTCTTCGGTTCCTTCACTGCCCATAATAGGACCCGACAGACACTGACATTCTATGTATTCTATGGGGTGGGGCAAAAGTAGGTCCGCAGTCGTTCATCTGAAAAATAATACAAAAATTAATGCACAACGATACAAGGATAAAGTCTGTTTTATGTGCTCACAACTGTAAACCCACTTGCGCCCCCGCCCAGTGTATATTTTTTAGTGACAAAAATTTTTAAACTACTTTTTGCCAGAGTTTTCCAGGGTCCCTGAAGTGTTCCCTTCCATCATCTTAATATTTCTGAAGAGGTCTGTCCACTCACCAGGAAGACGAGACCTCCACTGTGTTCCTCCAGACGCCAGGGTGAATGCTCTCCCCAGGAGATCTGACTTTTTTCGTGTCCGAGGGCAGTGACGCATGTTATGCCTTCCATGGTCTCCTGAAGGCATCCGAGCCTTCTTCCTCCTTAACAGATTTTCCAGCATCTGCAGAAGTAACCGAGGACACCGAGGGGCCTCCCTTCCAGTGTGCAGAAGGTGAGAGAGTGCCCTTGCCGGGCGGCACAGTTTAGTGTATGAGTGCCGTCCCATACACCGAAAGGTTGCGGGTTCGATCCCTGGTCACGGCACATCCCTAGGTTGCGGGTTCAATCCCCAGTAGGGGAGTATACAGGAGGAAACTGATGGATGTTTCTCTCCTTCTCTCTCTCTCTCCCCTACCCCTTCCTTTCTCTCTGAAATCAATCACCATTCTTGTGTGCGGATTCAAAAAAGGCGAGAAAGAGTAAACAACACAAATCACTTGGGGAGAATATCTTTGTTGGTTTTTTTTTTTTTAATTGAGCTATTTCTTAAACACAGTAAAGTACACAGACCTTAAGTGGATAGCACAATAAAGTTTTACAAAGGTATTACACACCTACGTAACCACGACGCAGGCCAAGGAACATTTCTGTCACCCCAGAACGCGTTCTCATACCTAGTCAGTGGCGGTCCCCAGAAGAAACGACCACTTTAACATCTATATCCCTCATAGATGATGTTTACTGGTGCTTGAATTTTGTGTACATGAAATCATTCAGTATCTACCTTTTTGTGTTTTGCCTCTCTGTTTACCCAATTTCTTCAAGAGGTATTCCATTCGTGGCCTATATCAGTAGTTATATCCAAGGGGGGCTGTTTTACTGCAAGTATTCCATCAAATGAACGCTACACAACACACTCACTCCAGGGATATTTCCTACTGACCTGTCTCTGCACTTCCTCCTCTCACCTGCCAAGTCTGTCCTGCTGTTAAGTCTATCTGTTGAGTTCATAATTTCCGATACTGCTTTTTTTGTGTCATTTTTCGAATCCCCATTTTATTTTTTTAAAAGATTCTAGTTTTCGGGCGAAATTCCCCACTCTCTTGATTCCCCTGCATGCACTGGAGTTGTCTGAAAGAGCTCGTCTGCTCGTCCTGACACCTTTAATGGAAACCACACCCGATACGCTCTCCTTTACGCGGGTTCCGTGGTTCTCTGCCAGCTCCGAGCGGTGAACTCCCGGCCTGAAACTGCTAAATCGCTGCCAAGGGAAGTTCCAGCAGATCATTCAGTCCCTTCACAAAGATCGACGGGTTCCTTCAGAGGCCAACTAACCCACCAAGTTCTTTAAATAAACCAATTCTTGTTAGGTTACTGTGCTGGCTACGTTACATTTGAGAACATCCTAACTGAGGTCAGGCCAGGGCTCCCGTGAGCTTGTCCAAAAATGAAACGGTTGTAGTTTTGCAACAGTGGGTTAGAAATCGAAGTCCAAATATTTCATTGTGCCTGTGGCCGCCCTCCTCCCTTCAGTCCAACTCTTTCCCCAGAGCTTCATGGCCTCAGATTCTCTGAACTTTCAGCAAATGCTTCCAGTAAGTCTGGTTCAAATCTTTTACTTAGCTTTGGGTGCGATAGGATCTTGGTTTTCTAAAGTAGAAAAGGATAATAGAAAATAAGATGGGAATATTCCGGAAATACAGCTGTCATTACGCTGCCTCCTCGATCCGGAGTAGTCGGTGGCTCCTTACTGCCCACCCTGGCACCCACAGAGCTCTCTTTCAGGCTTGTATCTGATTAACTTCCTACACACACCTGCTCCGACTCTATGTGTTCACGTGTTGTGGAGACTGGTCTAGTCTAGCTTAGAAAGCATCTCAACAGAGAGCCTACTTTCACAGGGAATGGAGACGTGAATAGTCAAGGGAGGGAATTCGTTCAGTCGTAGAG